>PVKM010026714.1:0-19189 GCA_004027735.1 Carollia perspicillata | reverse complement strand
GTGCTTCTCAGATAAGATCAAGTTCAAGGAGTTCATCATCACCAAGTCCTTACTATATGAAATGTTAAAGGGACTTATCTAAGAAAAAGTAGATAAAAATATGAACAGTAAAAGGACAGCAAATTCACAGTTATTAACATCCACACCTAAAACAAAAGCAGACTAAGCGGTCACCTAAAACAGGAGCAGAGCCACAGAAATGGAGGTCACATGGAAGGTTAGCAACAGGGGAGTGGGAGGAGAGGGTGGGGAGAAGGTACAGAGACTAAGTAGCATAGACGGTGGGGAGAAAATAGACAGGGAGAGGGCAAGTGTAGTGTGGGAAATGTAGAAGCTAAAGAACTTATGATACATGGACATGAACTAGAGAGGGGGAGTGTGGGTGGGAGGGGGTGTGCAGGGTAGAGGGGAATGAAGGGGGAAAATGGAAGAACTGTAATGGCATAATCAATAATATATATATATTAAAAATATGTAAATTCTTTCTTGGGTGTCATTTTTAGAACAGTATCATTCCACAGCATATCCTTTCAAAAACTGGAACTCATTCACAGTGTCTGCCTTCTATTCTGCTCTGGAAGTATTGGCACTTTCATTAGCAGAAAGTCACAGAACATCCAGAGTACTAATACTAATCCAGTATAGATCTTCAGGATTGCTGTCAGCTTATCTATGTCCATATGTGTAGTGTTTCTGGAGCTATGTGTTTAATAATATGATGGCATTGAGTTGGCCAAAAAGTTCATTGAGTTTTTTCTGTAAAATGGCTCTAGTAGCACCTAGTTGCCTTTAACTTCATTGAAAACAATTTTTTGAGATTTTTTAGTGACCGCTGTCATAAGAGTATGCGCTAGAAACCCATCAAAATTAGTGAGCTTGTGTAGCCATTTTAACTGGAATAGAAGTGTGTATGTGTAAGTGGAATACTGCTATAAGAAAATCTAAAAATGTGTATCAGCTGAGATGAAAAGGAAGAGAAATAGTACAAAATGGAGTTTGTGGACTGCCAGACTACTATAGGGGGAAACAAGTTTAGAAAACTATTCAGCTGCAAACATGGAAATGTAGCTTAGATTTGGAGCCAAGTGACCAGGAGGTAGAACGAGGAGTAATAGAAAGCAACTTCCAAGCAGTAGGCAACATGACCATACTTAGATTTCAGACTTCCTATGGACTAGTGATTGCTGCCTTCCTTCTATTCCCCACTCCTCCCATTTGCATTCGTGTTTGTACTGGCTATGCTAGGCCTGCCCTTCCCCCAATTGTAAGCTGGTTATGTCTATAAGATAAATTCTAATATGAGTTTTTCTATATTCAAGTCAAGATGTACTCAAGGAACTGTATCCAAAGAACCAAATCTGAGGATCTTCATTTATACCTGGACTTGATTTAGAGAATGAGATCTGATAGGTAAAAGTCTATCATATGGGCTTAGACTTGGAGGATGAGATCAGTGTATTTTGTATTGGGAAGGATGTTAATTGTTATAGCCAGTGGGCAAATTGTGATGGATTGTATTTTCCAAAGTTAACTATAACAGTATCTCCAATAGCACATGTTCTTCTTAAAATGTGACTTAACCACTTATTTCATGAAGAGCTGGAGTTTATGTTCCCATCTATTCAATCTGAGTGGGCTTGTAACTACGGAAAAACTGATGCCATTTGAGTCCCAAAGGCTAAAACATAAAAGGTGATAGAGTTTCTATTTTGTGATTATTGGGACAGTTGCTCTTGGAACCCAGCCACCATGCTGTGATGAAGTATGAGCAGCTATGTGAAGAGGTCACATGTACCAGCTGATAGTCTCAGCTTAGATCAGAGCTGATAGTATCAGTTGCTAAACATGGGAATGAGTGAGGCTTCAGATGATGTTAGCTGTCTTTTATTCTTCCCTTCTGAGGACCCAGACACTATTGGGAAGAGACAATTCATCTCTGATGTTTCCCAATTCCTAACCCATAAAATATGTGTGCATAATAAATCAGTTGCTACATGCCATTAAGTTTGAATGGTTTGTTATATTGAAATAGTAACTGGAACAGGACCTAATAGACAATAGACTTCATTCCTAAATTAGGCACTAGCCAGATAGGTAGAGTGTACTACAATAGTTCTGGCTGAGGAATTCCATCTCTAGACTTTTGATGTATTTTTTTTTTAATTTAGCCTGGACAGTACGTAAAACTCATTGCTGCTTGGATTCAGAGTTTGTAAGAGAGCCATATCTGTGAAATATATTAAATATATGAAATAGGTCAGTGTTCTTCAAGTTTTCTAGCCTCCTAACACACAAAAGGAATAAAACCCTTTCTCAATATAGCTGTGGCATTTAGGTATAAGCGCAGGAGGCATGTACCATAATCTCTAGGGGTTAAGAAGAGCAAGTGTGTAGTTTGAAAGAGCCCCTAATCCCTGGATATTCTTGTGTTTTTTTCTATTTGAGATTAAATGATTGATACACTAACATGCCTCTGAGACCTGAGACAGGATAATTGGTAGGCTCCAATTTCTCAGCAGCCAGGGCCATTGAAAAAGACAAAGGAAACCATTAGAAACAGAATTTATTTTATAAGTGTCCTTGAGTTGCTACATAAGGCTCTGGAGTTTCTTATTGGTTTAAAAGTGGCCCTTTGGTTGATATATAATTTCAGGGATGCACAAAAATAGATAGAAGCCCCACAGCACTAATAATGTTATTTCAAGGTGAAGTACAAAAGCTGTCATTAAGTAATACTGGGCTCTTTTTATCAGTGATTCCCCTCCCCTGCAATAACAAGACTGTGTCAAAAGTGCTGAAAAAGTCTAAAGCACTAAGATGAAATTTTAGTTCAATGCACTTATTGTGTAGTTGACTCACATCTATTTGTTTCCTGATGGGAGTAAAACTCAGTCCAAGATAAACAAGAGCTAGGATACAGAATCAGAAAGATGATTGTTTGAATTTATCTCTATTTCCTCTAAATCTTTCTTTCTTAACACATTCTGGCATTTTCAAATCAGGCCCAACCCTTTACCCTTACTCCCTCCAATACTGTGTAGCTAATGTCCCATCTTTGTTATATTTTGTCAATCTCAGAATAAAGATTTCTTTGTCCACTTATCTTAACTTGGGTTTATAATGTAATTTATCTTATTATGAATGCCTGTCATTCCTTTTTATGCAGCATCTTTTCTGTTTGCTTTTGACCAAGGTCAACATCTCTCTAATTTCTGGATTGCTCTATATCTATTTCACCTATTCAAAGCAACCAGCAAATTTGTAGGAAACCCATAAAGTAACATACAACACTGAAAAAAGCTGCTGGAATGGGGAAAAGGGGAGAATAGGATTGCATCTAAGATTTCTTACTAATATTGAAGGTGCAGAATTGAGATTCTCAGAGAACCAGTGGGTTTATAACAGGAAAGACCTCTTAAATCTGTTTTATTATAAAGAAACTCGACATACAATAAGCTTACCTCAGGTCTGTGTTTTGGTCAGCTTTGTTTCCTGATATACCCAAGCATTTACAATAATTCCTGGCATACAAAACGTACTTAATACAAAAACTTATTGAATGACTCAATGCAATGCCCCTTCTGTCTGGGAAGCAGCCTGATATAGTAGAGAGACATTGGATGTTTATTGATCCTTTATCTGACATCAAATGTTGGAGTTACCTAAGAGTTTAATTATGGACTACTTTCTCTTCTTTTTTTTGAAAATTTATTTTTAATCATATGATATAATAGTTTCAGGTGTACAACATAGTGATTCAACATTTATATATCTTATGAAGTGATCATGACAATGTCTATAACCATCTGCAGTTATTACAATATTATTGACTCCATTCCCTATGCTGCACATTATATCCCCATGGCTTATGTTATAACTGTAAGTTTGTATTTCTTTTTTCAGTATATTTTATTGATAATGCTATTATATTTGTCCCAATTTTTCACCATTGCTCCCCTCTGCCCAGTACCCCTATTCCCTCCAGCATTTCCCCCTTTGTTCATATCCTTGGGTCACACATACAAGTTTTTTGCCTTCTCCATTTCCTATACTATTCTTAACCTCCCCCTGTCTATTTTGTACCTACCAATTATGCTTACTCCCTGTACCTTTTCCCCTGCTCCCCCTTCTACCTCCCTGCTGATAACCCTCCATGTGATCTCCATTTCTATAATTCTGTTCCCGTTCTACCTGTTTGCTTAATTCATTTTTGTTTTTGTTTAGATTCAGTTGTTGGTAGTTGTGAATTTGTTGCTTCTTTAATGTTTATGGTTTTGATCTCCTGTTTCTTCAGTAAGTCCCTTTAACATTTTATATAATAATGGTTTGGTGATGATGAACTCCTCTTCTAAATTTATATTATTTCTTCAACTGTTATCATCTACTCCCATGGCTTTAATTACTATCAGTAAGCTGATGATGCCCATATTTTTATTTCTACCTCCATTTCTATATATTCAATTATCTGCTTGACATCTCTGCTTGAATGACTCACAGGCACTTCAGTCTCATATTTAAAATTGAACTCATTATCTGTTCCCCATATCAGCCACTGAGATGAGTTGAACCAATCCTGCTGTGGTATACATGACATGGATTAAGCCTAATTTTAGCCTTTTTAAGTCCTAGAATATTATTCCCAGCAGCAGACTGATAATATATACATAACAGAACACCCTTTACTTACCTTATATACACTTGTTCACCAGAATTAGAGACAAACAGAAACAAAAACAACTTCCAGTCTCTATTTCTTCCTCCTGGCTATCATCCTAGAAAATTCCATGTTTAAGATCTGAGCTAACTTAATTTTGAGTTTCCAAACTATTCAAGTTTTGAGAAGTACAATTAGGGTTTGAGAAGGAATATCAGAGTTAGGGCCATGGTATACTTTCTATGAAAATGAAAAGGTATATAAAGGGAATAGCTCACCTTAGCTTTGAATGGCTCAAGGAAATACTAGGGATAAATATCAGGGTCAGGTCAATATTTTTCAACATTGGCATCAGCACTATTGACATTTCAGGCCAAATAATTCTGTGTGTATGGCAGGGTGGGGGCAGTTGCTGCCCTGTGCACTGTATGATGTTTAGCAGTATCCTTGGCTTCTACCCACTAGATCTCAGTAGCACAGCCCCCACAAAGTTTTGACAATTAAAAATGTCCTCAGATGTTGTTAAATATTCCAAATGGCAAAAATTCCCCCAGTTGATATCCATCAACTTAAGAAATTGGTTTACCAGAGGTTAATGAAACAAAATCTGAAAAACTTTTGAATGGGCATGGATTATCATACTTACAGTTACTATGACCAGATACAAGATATATAGTATAGCTTGTTATGAATTTAATAAATTACTCAATTATATTTGTACAACATGAATAATAAAATCCCAGTCATTGATGTAAGGAAAACATCTCTTTATCAGTTTAACAGGCTGCTTCAGAGCAAAACAATAGTTTTGCCACCTCACAATAACAAATAGAAAGACAATGGATTAGAAGAACTACCTAGAAGTATTGGCAGCTCTATATGACAGCATTGCCTTTATCAGGGCACTGAAATAACATTGATTTTGGCTATTTAAAGCCCCATGCCACCTGAGTGTAGCCAATTTGAAAAGATCTTTAGAAAATATTAGTTCTGTTGAGATACTGTTAGAGAGAGACTCACACAAAGAAGAACCTCATACATTCTTGGCCTTAGCTAATTAGTTGCATGAACAACAAGATCCTAAATAGTCATTTCTGTATCATTGCTGGCACTGACCCCTAGGATGCCATATCTAGCATTAGTCTTCATTGTCTCTGACATCTTGCTTGTCTTGGGGAGGGGATTCAATAATACTTTCAGATTAAGATGTTACTGGGCATATGTGGGTGGTGGTTTTTCCAGGTTAAAATTTAAAGGCTTTAATCTATGCTACAGGTCCAGGGTTAGCAGAAGAGATATGCCATCTCAGGTATTCAATCTATAGGAAATGGAAACTATTTCCAAGGAGAAAATTAGGACTAGTTGGAGTTCCTGGAATGCCTGGTACTCTTTTTACCAAACATGTCTGAAAACTTGTGTTTGCCTCCACACAATGTTTGTAGTAGCTGTCAGCTATGTTGCCCTACATAAATCCTTGTTGCTTCAATTTATGGGATAAAAGATAGATGCAGAGTATTATGAGCTAAGAGAAAAGGGCCCTCTAGACAAAGAGGACTTGTGATTTAACTATGAAAATAAATTTCAGTTCTTTATGACTACTATCCACAGTATGAAATAAATTTTATGTCTCTATCCATAAGTATATATGCATACATACGCCCAAAAATATTTAACAGAAACATGTTTCACAAAAAAACACTTTTTCTAAACGTCATGCATTCTTATGTTTATTTATTTTTTAAAGATATTTTATTTATTTTTTTAGAGAGAGGGGAGGGAGACAAAGAGGGAGAGAAACATCGATGTGACTGGATACATCAATCTGCTGCCTCTTGCATGGCCCCAACTGGGGACCTTGCCAACAACCCAGGCGTGAGCCCTGACTGGGAATTGAACCGATGAACTTTTGGTTCACAGACCGACTTTCAATCCACTGAGCCACACCAGCCAGGGCACATTCTTATGTTTCTTACTCTGCCTTATTATACTTCACTTTATAAAAATGCTATTCGCAACCCCCTGAGTTGATTTCAGTACTTAATAGGCTATGATCTGCAGTTTGAGAAGCATTCTTCTAGGGTAATTAAGATTTAACTTTAAGAATGACATAAGTTGGAAGTAGTCAATCAGGTATTATGCCAACTTTTGCACTGCTTTGTGCAAGGGAAATAGAAACATTAGGGTGTTTTTTACACATTTGGATTTCCTCAAATGATATTGGCATATATTTATGACAGCATTAGCAATGACTGTGCCTATTAAAATAGAAAAGACCCTAGACCTACTTGGGCCTGGATTTTCATTTGTTTTGCTTGCCAGGGGTGATAGAAGATAGTAAGTCCAGTACAAAACTTCTGCACAATGCAAAAGATGCCCAAATTTGGCAGCTTATCTGGAAAGAATCCACAATGACCAACTCATAGTGTTAATGAACAGAAATGTCTTGTTTTTAAAGTGGGTAACAAAACTGTGGGAGCAGCCAACTCTTATAAACCAATTATTTTACTCATCATGCCAAAAATTAAAGGGATCTAATAACAGTTGCTTAGCTTTTGTAGAGGAAATGCTTCTCTTTATATAGGCTCTTATGCAAAATAGTCCAAATGTTGGACACACAAAAATCCAGAACCACACCATCATGATTCTCAAGAGATTCACTACCTAAAAATGTTTGATTGGACTTTGCTGAATTTACCAGGAAATGGGAGTGTGGATAGACCCAAAGGGTTAGCACATGATATTCTTAGCACTTGGCTATAAAGACTCTAAAAAATGTCATTTTCTTTACCCTTCATTTTTTTGTATTTATATAGAATCCTGACTGTTTCCAGACTTTTAATCTTTTGTGGGTGTTCAGAATGGTAATTCAGTAAGCCAGACCTATCATATGGCTAGATAAAATGAAAAACAACCAGATATTTCCAGATGAAAAATCACTGTGGGTCACAGCACTGATGTCAATACTCATGTGTGGTGCCAGGGACTCCAAGATGGGTGATGAATGCTGTTGTAGACTTGGGCCACCCTGTCCAGTATACAATGAATGAGAGTTGAACATTATACCCCTTATAGTTGGGTTAATTTTGAGGTCACTACCTATGCAAAAAGAGCTGATATAAAATGAGGTGGGTATAATATAAGGGGATCTACAAACATGATCTATTGCCTGAAGGTCAATTAGGGAAAAATACTTTTCCTACCAATGTATGTCTGGCACTTGGGAACCAAAGCAAGAGTATGAATCGTCTGTCCTTTGCTTAATCATACACAGTTTACTGATTAAGATGAGAAAGATAGAGAGTCAGAACATAAGGCTGGAGTGGTTGTCATCATAAGCTATGGAGTCTGCCTACACATACCCATAGACTTTCTAATGGACAGTGTTTTTTTTAACATGTGGCTCACCCAGAGAGAACTCAGCAAGTTCCAGGAAAAACAAAACACCTGGAGGCTTACTTTTTTAGGGCAAAATGGAGTAGAGACAGAAAAGAAATGTTCATCTTGAAAAAGAGTAATAATTCACAGCAGAAGTCATTTGAAATCAAAGGCCAGCTTTATTCTATCACCCTGGTTGTGCTAGGGGAGGATGTCACAAAGTTCAGAGTTGTTTGGTATGTGAGAGTTTGGGCCTGTGGATCAAGGTTAGAGTGATTAGATAAAGGAATGCTTATGTTTCCCGTTCTTGCAAAAATGTAATAATTAATTCCTGCATAAAGATTTATACTGTAGCTTGTATACTGCAAAGTTTTTACTGGGAAGAGAAAGTTGCAGGGAGTCTCAGTGTGCACCTACATTTTGTTCCATTTAGGTTTTTGGGGAACTGGTGGAAGAGCAATCCTAGGAGGCTAGTTACCTGAGGGGCCAGAGAACTTCTTGGAAAATAACTTATCCTCAGAAAACAAAAAGTCCTAGAACTCCAGATGAGTTCAATGGGCCAGCCCCATTAGAAAGAGTGATTTCAATTACAGCACAGGTATACATCACTCAGTTGCATTAGTCACTGACCTAGCTCATTCACAGGCAATTACATTTAAGTCCTAGAGGGATACCCAAACAATGAAAGAATGAAAAATGTAATGAATTGTTTCATGTATTAGACAGCATTACACAACTGTTCTACCACAGCTGTCATTCTTCATGACACATTAAGTATCTAATCCTTACATTTAAGTAATCAGGAGCATTAATGTCATCATCCTTAGATGGAAGATGGCATTCTTTGTCCACATACTCCTGTCGGGCTGAGACAGTAGGTATCAGCAACCTTAGTGTAAAAATTTCCAAGAGTGCCATTAGCAGCAAGAACCTTCAAAAGCCATCAGGAATGAGTGGTACCATAAGAGGCAATGGATTCCATAACTTTTTTTTTTAGCATGGACAAGGACAAGGCATAATTACAGCAAAGAGAGTAAGAAAATAAGAGGCACCAAGTAGTAGCCAAAGGGCTAAATGATTCACACAGTATCTCAAAGATGTACCCTAAGGACTCTCAAACCAATTTGTGTTGCACTAGGGCCATAAGTAAAGTGAGGTAGAGAAGGCACTACAGTTTTTGAAGTAAGTGAATCCAAAGTTACAGAAATACTATTTGTTAGAATAAATCTATTTTACATCCATGATAATGTGGCCCAGGAAACAAAAGTCACTTATGATTATATTACTTTTCTAGAAAAAAAATGAATGTATAACAAAACAATTGAATACAGAATGGGGAAGAAGTAGGTTTACAGTCATGAGTATGCAAAAACAGAATTTATTTTTATACTATTTGTAAGTTTTTGTATTATCTTCCATATGTGCTACCCTGTATATTAAAAGAAAATAAAGCAAAATTAAATAAAACCAGTTTGTGTAGTAATGTTAATGGTCTAATTTATAAGACTATAAGTATATATACACTAGGGGCATAAAGAATAAAACCAATGATCCTTCAAGAACTAATAACAAGTGATTATCAATGACATGTGTCAATGATGAAATGTACCTTGTATCTTGTATCTTCTTGAATAAATGCATCTATTTTTCATAGTACATGGCTGGATACCTTCTGCACAGACTATATATATGTGTGTGTGTCTCAAATATATCTCAAATCGCCCTAATCTATCTACATAATAGGAATAATAGTAACCAACATGCAGAGTCTTCACAACCATGTTAGTTACTGTTATTCCTATTACATAGGTAAAGAAGCTGAGAAAAAGAGATGATGACTTGGCTCTGATATACTACAAATATGTAATAAAAATTAGGATTGCAGTCTTGTTCTGATGAACTTCAACATTCTGCTGCAGTATTCTGCCTTCTAAGAAGGTTGATTTCAATCATGGAACATGATTTCAAGCATGGTACAGCAATAGCACATTGTTATTGCGACTTAAAGGGAATCTGTCTTAATGTCCAATCTGTGTGTTACAATAGATGTACATACAATTGGTGAATATTAAGTGATTGATAAAGTGCATTTTGGAGATCTTCTTATGAGAAAATGAGATTTTATATATGGACTAACCAGTGGCCATGAAATTGCAGCTTTCACTAAAGACAAAAAGCATGCATTTTAAGTAAGTGGGGAGGAAAGTAAATGGCACTGAGGTAACATCTGAAAAAGTAATGATTGTGCAAATTTTCTTTTTTTCACAAATATAATTTATTTTCTTTACAAATATAAACTTTTTAACCCTGAATTTTTATATGTCAGGTGGTAGATTGGTTCTAGTTCTGCATAAAATTCAGGAGTTGGTGGAAATGTGAGTAGAAACACAACAGCATGTTTCCAGGCTTAAGAAAATAGTAAGTTTTGACTCACGTGTTGGTGAATGAGACACAAACAGCTTGCATTTCCTTGCGTATTTTTATGTGAGATAATTGGTAAACATAGAAATAGTCAGAGTTTTCCTGAGTTGAAAATGTATGAATAAAAAGTTAAAACTTTTCTTTGGTTTCCCATTGTTCTCAGGATAAAAAACAAAATCCTATGGCTGTAGAAAGCCATGCATAGTTTGGCAGCAGCCTCTCTCTCTGCACAACATCTCAAGTCACTCAATCCCTTGTTCAGTGCACTCTGGTCACAGTGTTCAAGGTTATTGTACATACTGTACTCAAATTATGATACATTACAGAAATTATTTTGTCCTCCCATTAGAAAATATTTCAAACATAACAATAAAGTATATAAAATGAGAACTGATAAGTATGCTCACAAGGAACTATTTGAAGAATTCTAGATTAATGTAATAAAGTTTAGATTTATCAAAAACAAATTACTTTTTATGAATCACATGTCTTGATAAAACTAAATGTGCTGGGCAAAGCTGAATGTTGTTTGCTTAAATCTTATTTCTTTCTTAAAAGAATTTGAAGAGGCTCTAAATCTAGTTTGTTTGTTTTTTTAAGGATTTTGTTTGTTTTTTAGAGAAAAGGAAAGGGAAGGAGAAAGAGAGGCAGAGAAACATCAGTGTGTGGTTGCCTCTCACACGCCCCCTCCTGGGGACCTGGTCTGCAACCCAGGCATGTGCCCTGACTGGAAATGGAACCAGCAACCCTTTGGTTCACAGACCCCACTGAATTCACTGAGCTACACCAGCCAGGGCTAAATGTAGTTTTAAAGCATCACACTACACTCTTCTGTTTTTCCTCTGTTTGCTCCTTAAATGTATATGCATAATACAGGGGAAAATGAGGGATGTAGAATAAAACAAAGGAGACATAACCAAATGTAATATGTAGATCTTATTTGGATGGTGATGAGAAAAAATAAATGGTTATAAAAAGACATCTTTAACATAATCAGGAAAATAATTAATATAGCCTGGGTATTAGTTGGCATTAAGGAATTACTATTAATTTTGTTAGATATGATAATGGCATGGTAGTTAAATGAAAAACATAAGTCCTATAAATTATTTATTACATTTAGGAAGGAGCAGACATGATGTCTGAAAATTGCTGTAAAATATGCCAGCAAAAAGTAAAGGAAGAGATGCATGCAAAAAGATTGTAATAATGTACACTGAACACCCAAGGTAAACTCCCAATGCTAAACAAAACAATAAAGCTACAGAAGAACTTGAATAAAACACAGGTGAAATATTGTTTAACAACTGAAGAATAGAAAATGCTTTTTAAACTATGGTTCAAGATTCAGAAGCCAAAAAAGAAAAAATCAATAACATGAACTACTTTTTCATTTTATTTTTTATTGTTTTCCAGTACAGTTGTCTCTATTTTTCCCCCACCACTCTCCCCAATCCTACACTTTTTGAAAAATACACTTCTGCATGACAAAAAAATCATATATTTTTGAAACAATAAAATGCTAGAAAAATATTTGCTACTTATATCACAGATGAGAGCAAATATTCCTAGCTTACTAAGAGGTCCTAGAAACTGATATGAAAAAGACAAGCAATGTGATGGAAAAAATGAGAAAAAGACAAATGGACAGTTCAGAGAAAATGAGTACAAATTACCTATACATATTAAAAAATGTTCCATCTCACTCACAGTAAGAGAATTATGCATCAAATGACAACAAAAGATAATTTTTGTCAATAAGCTTTGGGAAATAAGCATTCTAAATATCTATGCAAAATATAACCAGAGAAATTAAAATAAAGAACAAACTGACAGGAACCACAGGAAAGGTGGTGGGGGATAACAGAGGAAAGAAGGGGAAGTGTCATCAAGGAACATGCATAAAGGACCCATGGACAAAGCCAAAACTGGGTAGGATCAATGGTGGGAGGTGGGGGGAAAATGGAGACAACTGTACTTGAACAACAATAAAAAGTAAGAAAAATAGAAAAAGTATCTATGGAGTGTAATTTGGTAATATTTATCAAAAATATAAAGGAATTTATCTTTTTGCTCAGCAATCTGAATGAGAATTTATATCTACGAATATATTTTCATATGTATACAAAGCTATTTATTAGTATAGGGTTTGTAATGAAATATAGGTACTAATCCAAGTGTACATCACTAGAGAACTTGTTAAATAAGTTGTGGTAAACCATACAATGCAGCACTATACATCTATTTTAAAAAACCATGAGGAACCCCTCTATATATACTGATGTGGGAAGATTTCCAGGATATACAGTTAAGTGAAAGAGAGTAGGAAAATGAAAAATATCTATAGTATAATACCTTTTGAATAAAGGACGGAAGTGATAAAGGCTCATATTTTCATTTTCTTGTATTTACATAGAAAAACACTGAAAGTATCCACAAGAATCAATAAAAGCACTTAGTTGCCTGGTGCAGAGGGAAGAGGTGTAGATGGGAAAGAAATAGGAATGGGACTTCCCAATACAACCTTGATTTTTTGCTTCATTTTTTGAATCATTTAAGTATATTCTGTATCCAAAACAATACAAATAACATTTTAAAAGAAGAAAGTTAGCTCCTCAAAAAGCGCTGCACATTTCATCCAAGCAGACTTAGTGTTTTACTTTCCTGTGCTCCCACACTATTTTAAAAGCAGTTTTCTGCAACACTCTTTAGTCACTTCCACAGTTTTTGTTTCTTGTCAGTCATTCCTACAAAGCTATGAAGTTCTTAAGTGTAGGAGTCCTGTGTTAATGCATTTCTGTCTCTTTCATTATGTACACAGTGCCTAGCATGTGGTAGTTGTCCATTAAATATAACCTTTTCAGGTCCAGCTTGTTGTTGTTTTTCATTTCCTAACACCTGAGTTTGATTGTAACTTTTATTTCTGAAATTCTAAAGGGCTATTTCCTCAAAGTGCATTATAACTACTTGCATCAGACCTTAAAACGTATGTACGTAAGTGGTTATTTAGAAGTCCCATTTCTCCCCACATTCACACATACACAGACCCTGTAGTTAAAGTGCCTTGTGTAAGCCACAGTAGTCAAGTTGGCATCCCAGGGACTCTGTGCCAAGGATCATTTCAGTTATCTACATTCTGTATATATTTAATTCTCATAATAACCTCATAGGGTAGATACTCCCCTCCCCACTTTAGAGTTGTAGAAACTGAGGCTCCGGAAGGTTAAATAACTTTCTTGAAGGTCACAAAGTCGATAAGTGAGACTTATGGGCAGAATTGTGTTCTTTCAAAATTTAAATGTTAAAGTCTTTTTTTTCACATGTTGTTATTGTTGTTCAAGTACAGTTGTCTCCATTTCCCCCCACACTCCCCACCATCCCAGCCTTCCCCACTTCCCCCTCTTGACCATTCCCCACTTTCACTTTGTCCTTGTATCCTTTATACATGTTCCTGAAAACCCTTCCCTTTTCCCCTCACTGTGTTCTCCCACCTCCCCTCTGGTTACTGTCAGTCTGTTCTTTATTTCTGTGTCTCTGGTTATATTTTGATTGCTTGTTTGTTTTGTTGATGAAATTCCACTTATGGGTGAGATTATATGGTATTTGTCTTTCACTGCCAGGCTCATTTCAATCTTTTCCTGTAGCATCTTATTTTTGCTCCCTTTATTGCATTTATCACTATCTCATATTAGAATTATTTTCTCAGTTTTCTTTGTTTTTATCAAATGGTGAACCCCTAGTGATTTATTAGGCATTCAATTAAGATAATGAACTGAGAGACCTTAAAAAATTAAAAATAACTTTCCTGTAATTTCTAAGTTAAATGATGCCAATACTATCACAATACTCAATGATATCTAAGATAATCACTCCCTGGTAAAATAATAGAACCTCACTAGTGGAAAATAAGAATCACATCTTTTAAAAAAATCATTGTTCATTACACTGATGCCCTTATCCATGAAGACCTCCCACATCCTACACCTACCTTTTCATTAAGGGTATGCAGAAATCTACTAAGCTGTTTTTAAAATCTACCTTTGGTTTAGTTTCCATAATTTGAAGAATTGATTTTGAAAGACATTAATCACATTTAGACAGACTACCATAGACCAGTAAGATATAACAACATTAATAAATAAGAACTGAAGTTCCAAGACTGATAGAAATATTTTCCTAGAAAGTACAGAAATTCTTTCAAGGCGTGAAAGTTCCTAGCTGAAATGTATTTATTAACATTCATTCATTCAGCAAATATTTTTGAGCAACTGCTATTCTACACATTATGAAGTATTAAGATATGAATGAGGGGAGGGAATTGAATGTGGAAGATGGGGGGCAGTAGGGCAAGGGAGAGTAATGGGGGGACATGAGCACAACTGTAACTGAACAACAATTAATTTAAACAAATTTTAAAAGGTATAAATGAAATATAGTCTTTGTCCTCAAGGAGGCAGTATTGCATAGTGGTTAATAACATATGGAATTAAACATAATTTTGAAATATTGCTTGTCTACACGACCTTGCAAGTTATTAAACACTGCACCTTATTTTTATCTTCTGTCAAATAGGACAATGATAGCTATTTCACAGGGTTGTTAGGAAAATTTAGATTAAATAATGTGCATACAGACTGTACACAGTGCTTGGCACATAATAACCAGTCCAAAAGTGTTTCTTTTCAATCTTATTGTCTAAGAATAGAAGTATTATTTTATGGAGTCTATCTTTTCATAAGAGTAACATTCATATGCTTTACTATAGAGTGTAATCCCATTCCAAGTATTTACATGGTATTCACACATGGTAACCTTATCCTAATTCTCAGGCTCTATGAGGCATGGTGAGGATATTAGTAAATGAGATTGATGAAAGATTATTAGTGCTCTTAAAAGAAGAATAAATATGGTTCTCCAAAACTGATGATGGGAGAATACATGTTATTTATTTGAATGATAGAGTGGAATTTAACAAAGATTGTAAATGTATTAAAAATATTTTTGTAAAGGAAATGGTGACTGCTAAAAGTCAGTATGGGTTCACTAACAATATATTATGCTAGACTAGTAGACCACTGTTACCTAAAGTGGTGTCCCTCAGAACATTGAATGCTGCCAAAATTGTATTTATTTTCTATGAACAGATAAGTCTAGGAAACATGAGATAAGCAAAGTTAAACATGTTTTCACATGTATTCACTGCAGAAATTTTCAGAGTTTTAATATAGTAAAATGTATTACATGTTTCCAATAGGATAATATAGTATTCACTGTTTCCCAAATGTGAGCATAGTGACAAGGTGGGGCAAAAGTAGGTTTACAGTTGTTCATATGGAAAATAATGCAACAATTAATAAATCATAATAAAAGAATAAACTCTGTGTTGTGTACTCACAAATGTAAACCTGTATTGTGGAGGTGGGGTGTGTGTGCTCCCTAGTATGAGCAGATTACTTATCAACATTACTCCAAACTAATGTTTTATAAAATATAGTTTTGAAAATATGGTTCTAGTTTAAGTTTCTGTTTTGTTTGTTTGAAGAATTTTTATTACGTTTTTATGTACAGAAAAATCAACACTGTACACTCAGCCCAGCTTGGGGGCTAATTCTTTAGCCTTGGCCTTTTCCAGTTTGGCGATGTGAGCCACCGACTTTTGACCCAAAACGTTGCCTCCCCAGTGGCAGCGGATCTCATATCTGTCATTGTAATTGGTCCAGATAACTTCCACCGGCTTAGCAACAGCTCCTTTGCCTTCCAAGTTAACCTATTTAAAGGTGACAATGGTGTAGGTCTTCCTGTGGAGTAGACATCCAGTCTGGCCTTCCCCTTGATGATGCAGTAAGGAGCCCCCATCTTTGGCACACAGTGGGCAGGAATATGACTAACTCAGTGGGATCCACATCCTGTGCAATTACTACCAGCTGGGCTTCTTGCTCTCCACCAAGCTGGCGGCAGTGTTAACCCCTGCTGGAGGGACAGGTGGCTCCTTAGTGGAGATACCCCATTTGCCCACAGCTTTTTTATCAATGTAGGGAACCGCTTCTCAGGATGTGGAAACGTAGCTCAACACCCACGTGGAAAACCAGTAGGGGGTGAGTCAGCATGCAGGACCACACACCTAAAGAAGTTCTCCCATGGGAAATCAGGCATGCATTATACTTAGGCTGCTTTGTGATTTGCATTTCCTGAAGTCTGTGCTAATTCTCCCAAAGACTGAAAAGTAACCAGACCTGTTACTCTCGACATTCCCTTGCATTTGTAACATTTTTCAATGGACTGAACTTAGGAGCTTGGGTCTTGGCAGCCCTTGGGCTCCTCCTTGTCTTAATCTTTATTTGTGCTTTATGATGTATATGGAAGTTGTTTTCTTGTGATCACATTCGAAAACAGCAAATAGTAGGTTTCACAGGTCTAACAGCTACAATTAATTAAAAAAAAAAACAAAAAAGGGGGAGATGTTGGGAACTGCCCTGCCTGGTTTCAGAAGCTGTACCCCCCTACCCCATGGCTAAGGCTGAGTGAGCAAACTTAGGACCATAAGCCACTAAGGAGACAAAGCTTATTTCCCTGGCAGGAGAGCCACTTCTCCTTTTTTCATAACTGGCCCCCAATGCTTGATCAGTTAGCCAATGACGGGTGAGATTCCCCAAGGGGGGAACGACCTAAGACAGGCATGATCATGTGGAGGCCCCAGGGAAGGACTTGGGGGGCTATGGAGAAAGGGGGTGATAGACCCTCGCCCCTCAGCTTTGACAAAGCCTGAGTCTTCATTTGTCCTACTTCCTTGGCTATCTTGCCTCCTCTGCCTGACTTAAGCCTGAAACAATGACAGAGGGCGGTGCAGCCCTGTGCTGGAAAGGGCAGGCTCCCCAGGTAATCAGGCCTGAGAAAGGATATGTAAATTTCTGTGAGGCCTGCTTTGCTAAGAATGCTCTTAGTTAAATGATAAAGGTCTGAGCAGGAAATGAGTTTGTTTCCCAAAGTTTTTTAGCCTTTTAGCTAATAGACCCTGACTCAGAAGAAGCCCTAATAGTTCTTTGTATGCTATCTATCATTTGAGTCTTACTGCCTGACAATGATCAATAAGCTGTACCTGTACTCTGCACAAAAAATAAATAAATAAATAAATAAATGAATGAATGAATGAATGAATAAATAAATAAAAGCTTGTTTAGGCAAGGGCATGCGGTGCTCTACCCTCAAGAGAGTGGCCTGCCCCTTTTCCTCCACAGGACTCAGTAGTCTGTGTGAATTTGTCTTGAATCCCATCCATAATGCCATGTACACTGCAGGCTGGTGCACATGTCATATCAGCCCTGGGACAACCTGTTTCTTCTCTGGTTTTGTCCCTGGTTGGTATTTGTGCAGAGCTTGAGCAGCTTCATAGCTGTTTGGCGGTCCAACCTCTGGGTGAACTGGTTAATGGCAGGAGTTACTTTTAGGTGCTTATAGAGAATAGCCCTTTGCCTCTGCAGCAGAATGTAGCAGGGCCATTTGATAAAGCAGGTGAGGTCCAATGTTAAAATATGAGGGCCTTTTCTCAAATAGGAGATTTACCATCTTCTTAGCCTCCTGCTTCTTCAATTCCTTCTTTCCTTTTAGCCCTTTGAGTGGCAGGAGGAAAGTCAGTTTAAGTTTACTTATAGAGTTATAGAAAGGAGAATGAGCAGATATTGTATTTTAATTTTCAGAAGAAATTTGAAAGAATCATATTATTAATCTTTGGTGGAAAAATTTCCTTTGGATCAGTCACCTTTAAACATTTTCCTTATGTAACCCTTAAAAGAATTTTGAAAACATATATACAATCTCCATATTTTTCTTCCTTTTTTAAAAAAATTTTATTGTTGCTCAATTACAATTGTCCTCATATTTTTTAGTTGACACCAAACATTTTTAACCATGATTTTTTAATTATTATTTTTTAAATTTTGGATCTCAGAAGTACAGAATTGGCTTCATCATAAACATTTCCTATGATCTACTTTTTTCATTAGTCTTATACATAGACTACTTCGAGTGATTTATTCAGTAAATCATTTTGTATAATGTAATCAGCATGCACAAACCCAATACCCCAAAAGAAACTTAGGCCTTGACAGTAACTTGACATTTATCCATATATTTTGCTCCCATTATTCCATTCCCCCGGGTCACCTATCCTGAATATGGTGTTCATTGTTCTCTGTCTTTCTGTTTTATTTACCTTTATTGTGTTTAAATGCATTCATAAACATATAAAATATGCTAAGCATTGCTAATTATTGTTGAAATGTAAAATAAAACCACAATGAGATATCACCTCACATCTGTCAGAATGGCTGTCACCAATAAATCAACAAACAAGTGTTGGTGAGGATGTAAAGAAAAGAGAACCCTTATGCACTGTTGGTGGGAATGCAGACTGGTGCAGTCACTGTGGAAAACAGTATGCAGTTTTCTTTAAAAATTAAAAATGTTGATTAGGTTCCTGTTAAAGGTGAGGTCACAGGAACCTAATCAACAGAGCAAATGGACAAGCAAAATGTAACCAAAGACAGTGAAATAGAGAACAGCTGACAGTGACCAGAGGGGAGAGGGGAGGGAATTTCAGGGGAAAAGGGAAGGGTTTGCAGGAACAATTATGGGGGACACATGGATGGAAAAAAGGGGGAAGCGGAAATGGGAGGGAGTAGGGAGGGCTGGGGGGTGGGCTGGGATAGGAATAAAAAGCAGAAAACTGTACTTAAACAACAA
>PVKM010026713.1:0-19206 GCA_004027735.1 Carollia perspicillata | reverse complement strand
AAAAGACCAGAGCTGATCCCAAAGAGGGAGCATCCTAACAGTTGAGACAGACAAATTTCACTTTGCTATTATAAGGAACCTGCAAGATACTGTATATCTGCATCATTATTTCTACCTTATTCTTACATCTTTTATTTGAATAATTTTCCATATTCCTCTTCCTTCTGTTTAGTCGTCTTTGATTGGCTGAGCATATTGTATCAAGTGACAGGTTTTTCTTGTTCTTTCAGTCATAGTGTATTGTTAATGTAATGTCCTTCACTTCACCTGTTGTCCATTAGCACACTACTGAAGGTCCAACACTCCTTATTCTTGGTATCTAGATTCCATAGATTCCATACTATTGTAAATACTGTATAACATCCCTCCAAGCTCCTAGCCCACTTCACAGTTTTCTGAACTCTATTACTGCAGCAGTTAACTCTATTCTCTCACTCACTACGCCTATTTACTATCCTTTAGTCTCACCTTACCTCAGAATCTGACATCTCATAACCTCACTGCTTTCTAGATCTAACTCACAACATTTCCCTCCCCAACAATAGGCTTACCTTAATTCCACCATTTCTAAAAGTGATTTGTTGGGTGGTATATCACAGCTAATACTACACATAGCCAAAAGATTTCCTATCTCTTCTTTACTGGCTGCTATTGTAAATAACATAGAATATTCTCTTGCTGTCTTAAACCATTTTGCCTTACCACTCCAATGGATCACAAAGAAGAATAGGAGGAAGCAGTGAATACTAGGATACCCAAGGAGACTGCACCACTGAACCTCACAGGTATTCTATCACAGAAGCTCACACCATAAACCCAGGGAGCCAGAACAGATAAATTTGAGAAGCTGAGGCTAATAACAAGAGTCTCACAAACAATGGGACAACAAAGAAACAATCCCCAAATGAAAGAGAAGGAGGAAACCTCAGAAAGAATGCTAAACGAAATAGAGGCAACTCAACTATCAGATGTTGAGTTCAAAGCAGTGGTCACCAGGAAGCTCCATGAGCTCACAACCAACTACCAGCAACTACAAGGAAGCTACAGTGAACTCGCTACAAACTATATCAATATGAAAAAGAAAACAGAAAATATCGACAAAGGCCAAGAGGAAATGAAGAATACAATATCTGAACTGAAGAACACAGTAGAAGGAAACAAAAGCAGGATAGATGAAGCAGAAGATCGGATCAGTGTGCTGGAGGACAAAATAGAAAAAAAAAATACCCAGAAAGAGCAGGAAAAGGAAAAGAGGCTCAGAAAAAAATGAAGAGGGATTAAGAGAAATACAAGACAATATGAAATGTAATGATATTCTAATAATAGGGATACCAGAGGGAGAAGAAGAAGAAAAGGGGACAGTAAACCTATTTGAAAAAGTAATGATGGAAAACTTCCCTAATCTGATGAGAGAAAAAGTCACACAAATCCAAGAAACACAGAGAGTCCTGATCAAGAGGAACCCAAAGAGGCCCACTCCAAGACACATCATAATAAAAATGGCAAAATTCCAAGACAAAGAGAGAATTTTAAAGGCAGCAAGGGAGAAAAAGGAAATAACATACAAGGGTGTCCCGATAAGGTTAGCAACTGACTTCTCAATGGAAACGCTTCAAGCCAGAAGAGAATGGCAAGAAATACTCCAAGTAATGAGAACTAAAGGACTACAACCAAGGATAATTTACCCAGCAAGACTTTCAATCAAGATAGAAGGCCAAATAAGGAGCTTTCAGACAAAAGAAGTCTAAAAGAGTACACCTCCAACAAGCCAGCTCTGCAAGACATGCTAAAGGGTCTGCTTTAAGGAAAGGAAGGAAAAGAGATACAGAGAGAGAGGAACACAGGTACAAAGATGACAATGAATAAGAACCTATCAATAATAACTTTAAACATAAATGGATTAAATGCTTTAATTAAAAGACATAGAATAGCTGAATGGATAAGAAAGCATGACTCACACATATGCTGCCTATAAGAGACCCACTTTAGAACAAAAGCCCTACACAGATTGAAAGTAAAGGGCTGGAAACAAATATTCCAAGCAAATAGACAGGAAAAAAAGCTGGGGTAGCAATACTCATATCGGACAAAATAGACTTCAAAAAAAGGGCCATAAAGAAAGATCCAGAAGGTCACTTAATAATATTCAAGGGAAGAATCCACCAATAAGACATAAACATTGTAAATATTTATGCACCCAATGTAGGAGCACCCAAATACATAAAGAAAATCTTAGAGGACTTCAAGAAGGATACTGACAGCAACACAATTATAGTAGAGGATTTTAACACTCCAAGGTCAAAAATAGACAGTTACTCCAAACAAAATATCAACAAAGATGTTGTCACATTGAACAAAGCCCTAGATGAAATGGACTTAACTGACATATATAGAGCCCTGCATCCAAAAGAAGCTAAATACACATTCTTTTCAAATGCACATGAAACATTTTCAAAGATAGACCACATGATAGGACACAAAACAAGCCTCAACAAATTCAACAAAATTGAAATTATACCAAGCATTTTCTCAGACCACAAGGGACTGAATTTAAAAACCAACCCCAAGGGAAAAAACCCAAAACACTCAAAATCATAGAGATTGAATAGCATGCTATTAAACAATGAATGGGTCAAGAATGAAATTAGGGAATAAATCAAAAAATTTCTGGAAACAAATGAAAATGAACTCACAACAACCCAAAACTTATGGGACATAGCAAAGGCAGTCCTGAGAGGGAAGTTCATAGCAATACAGGCCTACCTAAACAAGATAGAAACATTTCAAACAAACAACCTAACCCTACATCTACAAGAACTCAAGGAACAACAACAAAGACAGCTCACAGCTAGTAGAAGGAAGGAAATAACCGAGATCAGAGCAGAATTAAATGACAATTCTAAGGATCAATGAATCAAGGAGATGGTTCTTTGAAAAGATAAATAAAATTGACAAGCCCTTAAGCAGGCTCATTAAGAAAATAAGCGAGAGGACCCAAATAAACACAATCAGAAATGAAAGAGGAGAGATTACAACTGATACCACAGAAATACAAAAGATTGTAAGAAATTACTATGAAGAACTGTATGCCAAGATTTGAAAACCTTGGTGAAATGGACAAATTTCTAGAAAAATTATAATCTTCCAAAACTCAGTGAAGAAGAAGCAGAAAGCCTAAACAGACCAATAACAGCAGAAGAAATTGAACCAGTAATCAAAACACTACCGACACACGAAAGCCCTGAACCAAATGGTTTCACAGGAGAATTCTACAAAACATTTATGGAAGAGCTAACCCCTATCCTTCACAGACTATTTGAAAAAATTCAAAAGAATGGAAGACTCCCAAACTCTTTTTATGAAGCTCAAGTCATCCTAATCCCCAAACCAGATAAAGACACAACAAAGAAAGGAAACTTCAGGCCAATATCACTGATGAACATAGACGCTAAAATCCTCAACAAAATATTGGCAAACCGCATCCAACAATACATTAGAAAGATCATATACCATGACCAAGTGGGATTCATCCCAGGGATGCAAGGATGGTTCAACATTGGCAAATCAGTAAATGTAATACATCACATAAACAAAAGCAAAGACAAAAAACACATGATCATATCAATAGATGCAGAAAAAGCATTCGATTAGGTACAGCACATTGCCTTCTGCCAGCTTCCTGATATGTAGATTCACTTTCTTTATGAGTAAAACCTTGTAATGCCTCCTTACTGCAGTGTCCTTCAAAGTGAAGCTGCCAGGCTACCTGCTTCAGAGTCACTTGAATAATCCTTAAGCGAGCAGATGTGCAAGCCCTACCCCTTTCCTCCTGAATTAGGATCTCTGAGGAAGGAGTCCAGGCGTGTGCTTTTAATCAATCTTTTCCCAAATAATTCTTATATTGTTTATTACAGTATACTGAGTGTGTGTACCATTGTCCTATTGCTAACCTTCCAGTCTAGCTTTCAAAGCCTTTTAGACCAAAATCTCTCTGTAAAGCCCACTTATTTTCCCCTGAGCTCACTGGGGCAGATACTCTGTCTACCTAACTGATAGTTGTCCCAACACCCAATCCCTTTTTCCTACTGGCAGAGCCTGGGTTCCTACAATTAGAGCTACAAATACCAGATACACACTTTCTTAGACTTCTGTGGAGCTAGAGGTGGCCAGATTCTGGCCAATAAGGGGAGGCATTCTGGGAAGGTGAAAATTAAATTCTAGTAAGAACCCCCTCCCTCAATCAAGAGAGAGACTTCTATTCCTGCCTGGCCACCTGCCTCTTCCTTGCTTCCTGTGATTGAATGTGCTCATAGCTTTAGTGGCCATATTTATGTCATTAAGTCACACATTTGATGACAAAAGCTACCATACATGGGAGAGTTGCAGTGGAAATTGGTGGGCCTGGGGTCCTCAATGGTACTGGTGAGCAGTTGCA
Source organism: Carollia perspicillata (assembly GCA_004027735.1). Classification (NCBI taxonomy): domain Eukaryota; kingdom Metazoa; phylum Chordata; class Mammalia; order Chiroptera; family Phyllostomidae; genus Carollia; species Carollia perspicillata. Next base: position 14,771 of record PVKM010026713.1, on the reverse strand, counting down.
GTAATAGTAACCCAGGGCTTAGCTATTTCCAGACCTCTCATTATGGGCTGTTATGGACTGTCTCTATTGTGTAAGCTATCGCTGGTTGGGTTTTCTCTTTCTTGTGACCAATTGATTTGTCACTGTCAGGATAAACTCCTCAGTGGTCTTCAGGTGTTCCAGCTCCTTGACAGACCTCAGGCTTTGGCTCCTAATTACCCCATTCTTGATACTCTAATCCAAATTTTTCAAACTCTAAAACCAGTTTGAATCTTGTCATTCCTCTTTCATGATTCTTTGCTAATAGTAACAGGCTACAATAAGCTCTTCCCTCTTTGCCTTCATACTGCACGTATAGTCAGCATACCACAGATAAACACCAAATCGTTGTCTATTTTATGAGAATTTTTCTTCTTTGCTCATCCAGATTTTAAGTGCATTATACTGCCTTTGTTTTAAATTTCCCAGAACAGTACTGGGCAAAAATAAGTGCTCAATCAATCACTAATAATTGATGCTATGACTCATTATTGATCTAGAATCTAGATTTTATAAATTCATAATATGAGGGAGGAACCCTCCCAAAACTGGAATTATCTTCTGAACGGTGGGTCCCTTGCAGTATAGGCTTTTCCCTCTAGACAAGTGTTCTAGGAACCCATCTGTATCAGTATACCAGCAGGCATGGTTGTGAGAGGCTGCATTTGGCTTCAGTGAATTTTTTTCAAGACACAGCACATTTGTCCATTTCATGATGGATGACTTACCAGCACACCTGCCTGCACCTCCCTGAATGTTCACTGCTCTTTGACCAAAAACCGTATGAGTCCTATGCCCCACCCTCCTTATTCACCTGATCTTGCCCTGACTTTTTTTATTTCCCTTGATGAAAAAAGTTCTCAAAGGGAAATGCTTTGCAGACATGGAAGAGGTGAAACAAAAAATGACAGAAGCACCATAAGACATCAAAATTGATGAGTTCAAAACTATTCTGAGCAGTGGAAAAGATGTCCCAATAGGTATATTGCATCAAAAGCAGAGTACTGTGAAGGTGACTCAAGTTTAAACATGTAAGAATAAATGCACACTTTTTAAATAAATAAATTCCTTTTTTTGCATCCCCCCTCATATGGCATTTAAAATGGATATATTATCAGCGAGGGTTGATCAATTTTGTTCTTGATATCTGTATAAACCTTCAGAGAGATAGAAAATGAAATATTCTTGAAAGAAAAAAATTACTAAAATTAGAACAGTGACAACAAAACAATATCAACACTTAGCAAATAAAGACCCTGCATGAAAAGGATTGAAATGAGATCATTTGAAGACAGACCCCTTGGCCTTCTTTCTCTCTCATTTCTTCCCCCCAGTTTCTCATCCTACAGACAAGTTTCACTGGAGTTATCTGTTTAAAGGACTGGGTAACTTTCCAGAGTAAATGAATCTTACTTATGAATTTAAATTGTTGGAGTTTCTTTAAGATGGCTTTAAATATTGGTGAATTTCTAACTGGGATCTGCTGTTTTGATTTGTACCGACTGAACTTTTTGAGCCAGCTTACATTATGTTTCCTAAAGCAAGGTTCAATTTGTTATTCTTTTATATCTTCTCTTAATTTGTACCACATGTTATATCTTTTAGATCCAGATTTTTATTTTATATTTGGGACTGGAGGAAGGGCACTAACATTTATTTTGGACCTACCATTTGCCAGCATTTTACATAAGTCATCTTATTTAATTATTTCAGTGGCTATGTGAAGTAGATAGTATTGTTCTCCTTTTATAGATGAGAAAACCGAGGTTCAGAGAGATTAAATCACTAGTAGAAACTTACAGTGGGATTAATACCTGTATAGAAACATTTTGGAACTTCTGGCCAAGATGGAGGCATAGGTGGAAACACTGCCCCTTCTCTCACAACCAAGATTAAGGACAACAAATATTTACAAACAATAACACAACCAGAACACAGAAAATTGAACTATGGAAGTCTGACAACCATTCAACCAGACTGGTAAGAGGGACAGAGTCGGCAGCTGGCAGAGAGGGAATGTGGCAGGAAAACACGGTGGCTGCCAGGCTTGGGAGCAACGGGGAGTGTCGGTGGCATGGAGCTTGCAGACCCCAAACATGGGGAGGAGAAGAGCAGAGCATGCAGGGCACACAGGGCAGTTGACCAACTGCAGACACACATTCACGTGCAGATAAACTAGGCAAGAGCGGGCAGTGAGATGGACCACACAGCCCAAGGCCCCAGTGATGGGAAATAAAGCCTAAAAACACTGATTGAAAAGGTGCTGAGAGAGGCTCCCAGCCTCACAGGAGAGGTCACTGGGGAGACTCACAAGGTCCTGGAGCGTGCATAGGCCCGCCCACCTGGGAACCAGTGCCAGGGGGGCCCAGTTTGCTTGTGGGAGGCAGCAGAGGGGACAGAAATCCAAGAGAGCATGGAACAGGTGCCATTGTTCCCTCTCTGACCCCGCCCCCACAGACAGCATCACAACCCTGTGACTAGGCTGCCCCGCCCTGGTGAACACCTAAGGCTTCGCCCCTCATATGTAACAGGTGCCACCTGACCAAAAATGACTCAAACAGAAGAAAAGCTCAGAGCCCCAGAGCCAATACTTTTAAGCAAGCAAGAGATAGCCAATCTATCAGATGCAGAGTTCAAAGCACTGGTAATCAGGATGCTCACAGAATTGGTTGATTTGGGGCGCAAATTAGATGAAAAAATGAAGGCGTTCATAAGTGAAATGATGGAAAATGCAGAGGGAACCAGTAGTGATGGGAAGAAAACTGGGACTCAAATCAATGGAGTGGACCAGAAGGAAGAAACAAACAACCAAGCAGAAAAGAATGAAGAAACAAGAATTCAAAAATATGAGGAGAGGCTTAGGAACCTCCAGGACATCTTTAAACATTCCAACATCTGAATTATAGGAGTACCAGAAGGGGAAGAAGAAGAGCAACAAGTGGAAAACTTATTTGAACAAATAGTAAAGAAGAACTTCCCTAATCTGGCAAAGGAAATAGACTTCCAGGAAGTCCAGGAAGCTCAGAGAGTCCCAAAGAAGGTGGATCCAAGGAGGAACACACCAAGGCACATCATAATTACACTACCCAAGATTAAAATAAAGGAGAGAATTCTAGAAGCAACAAGAGATAAGGGGACAGTTACCTACAAAGGAGTTCCCATCAGACTGTCGGCTAATTTCTCTAAAGAGACCTTACAGGCAAGAAGGGGCTGGAAAGAAGTATTCCAAGTCATGAAAGGCAAGGACCTACATCCAAGACTGCTCTATCCAGCAAAACTTTCATTTAGAATGGCAGGGCAGATAAAGTGCTTCTCAGATAAGGTCAAGTTCAAGGAGTTCATCATCACCAAGTCCTTACTATATGAAATGTTAAAGGGACTTATGTAAGAAAAAGAAGATAAAAATATGAGCAGTAAAAGGATAGCAAACGGACAGTTATTAACATCCACACCTAAAACAAAAGCAGACTAAGCGGTCACCTAAAACAGGAGCAGAACCACAGAAATGGAGATCACATGGAAAGTTAGCAACAGGGGAGTGGGAGGAGAGGATGGGGAGAAGGTACAGAGAATAAGTAGCATAGATGGTGGGGAGAAAATAGACAGGGGAAGGGGAAGAGTAGTGTGGGAAATGTAGAAGCTAAAGAACTTATGACACATGGACATGAACTAAAGAGGGGGAGTGTGGGTGGCAGGGGGTGTGTAGGGTGGAGGGGAATGAAGTGGGGAAATGGGACAACTGTAATGGCATAATGATTAAAATATATTTTTTTAAAAAAGAAACATTTTGGTTCCATATGTCAGAAACCCAATTCAGAATGGCTTAGCAAGAAATTGGTTTATTGATTCTCACCAGTGAATGATGCACGGTGGATCCAGGCACAGCCGGATCCAGATGTGCTGTGTCTAGGCTCTTCACCCTGGCTCTGTTTCATGGGGAAATGTGTTGGCCCTTACTTGTGGGGTCAAAATGACTGCCAGCATTCCAAGTTTCCATCTTATGCTCTTAGCTGTCTCATCAGGAAGAATATTTATGTTTTTAATCATTCCATCAAAGGCCCAGAAATGAATCTCATTGGCCTGGCTTGGGTCCCAGTCACCCTTGTACAAATATGTGGCCTTGTCTAGGTCAAGTTCTCACTTCCTTGAGGTCAGGGAGGAGAGTGGGTGTCAAATCTGAACCTCATTATCTGAATGGGGGTTTGGAGGTGGTTCTCTGTAGAAGGGGAATAGATGCTAGGAGGACAGAAACACAAGGCAGTGGTGTTTAACACAGCAGCCACAGCTGTCTGTCCCTGGGCCTCTCCTGGTGGATGTTTGCACAGTATCTACCTGGGCAGTCACTTGATTCAAGAGGCAAGAAAGATAGAGTTTTAAGCCAGTTATTCTCTACTCTAAACCCATAGGTCTTCTGAATTATCATATAAGAATGAAAAGGAGACCTGTTTATCCCACTCTGAGGAGGCCTCATAGCTTGCATGTATATATGTGTTTGTGCTAAACACCATGGCTCAGAACTCAGGGGGAGACAACAGCATACCACAAATTGTTCCTCATGCCTCCTGCTGTGGTAGAACTATGGCTCCTAACATCTCCCCTTTCCAGGATCCTTTATGAAGCCCTCCAACTGTGGACCTGAGGCTCTGAGCCCTGGTTAAACTCCTCCTCTGAGGAAGTGAATTAAGCACTACATGTCCACCAGATCTCACCATCAGCGCTGAGGCCCTCCTTCTTAGTCCCTCATTTATATATACTCTTGGTCACCTCACTTTCACCAAGGCTACTCTAGTAGAAATCCTCAGCCTCTGGAGCTGGATTATCTGGATGAGTGTCCCAAATCCTTCACCTCTCAACCCTTGACCGGAGATAAATTCTGCACCAGACACAACTTCTCTGTGACTCAGTCTGCCTCATCTGTAAATAAATTAATGAAGGTAAAGTGTTTAGTACAGTACCCAGAATATACCAGTGCTAAATAATCATAAGCTATTGATATTGTTTCCTCAGCTGGTTGATAGTGATCAGCATAGAGTAAATGCTTAAGAAATGTTTGCTGTTATCACTTAGAAACCAGTTGTACATAGGCACCATAACTAGTGGCCAGCTTTGACTAGCTCTGAAATAAATTTGGGGAGCTTTTAAAATGTGTCCATTTGGGGTCTTAGCCCAAACCCCAGCCCAGTGGGTCTCAGCCTTGGCTGCTCCTTGGAACCACCTGGGAGAACTGGAATAACTGTAGGTGCCTTGTCCCTGCCTCAGAGACTCTGATATAAATGGTCCGCAGTCACCCAGGTATCGGGATCTCTCAGAGGTTCCCAGGTGATTCCTGTAGGTGAAATTCCAGAGCTAAGAACTTCTGTCTTCAAGGGATCTAAGAGGGAGAGAGGACATCATAGGTCACACAATGGGGACATAGTAGGTAAGAGAAGAAATGCCTGGTGGTTTTGAAATTAGTGGAGGGGTGCAGGCAACTCTGAGAGTCTCAGTCATCTTCTCCTTAGGACTTCCAATGGGTGTCAAGCCAAGAAGCAACCAAAGGTGACCACAGACTCCAATCAAGGGCCTTGTACCTTAGAGAGCAGAGCCCCACCAAGCTGGCTGCTGCACACTTCACATTCCAGGAAGGAACCAGGCACTGTTCTAGCCAGTGGGCCTGCTACACTGGGGAGCTAGAAACCCTATGTCTGACTCTGGACAAAATGAAATGGTTTGAGGTGAATAGACGTGATTTCTTAGAGTGACAACTTGGTCCTTCAAGACTCATCAATGTGTACCTGTGAAAACTACAGAGGCCTTACCAAGTTCTGAGTGCTGTGTAAAGAAGATAAACTAAGCCTCTTCCCTGTGGGCTTCATATTCTAGAGAGGGATGGGAGGCAAAAACACAAAGGCCCATGGAGGTACCTTGTTCATTGTGTGTGGGTGCTATTTGCTGAGATGGAGAGCAAGGCAGGACCACAGGTTCAGAGCAGGTTGTGTGTTTGGGGTGAGAGTTTTAAGTACATGGTCATTTATCTTTGCATCTAACACAGCAGCTGTCTTCCTGGGTTTCACATGCAAATAGTCTGGGGAACCTTTGCAAATGGAAGCCCAATCCCCACCACAAAACATTCTGGATCTGAGAGGACAGCATGAGCCTGAGAATTTAAACTTTCTCCTCCAGGTGCATCTTGTATAGAACCTGAGTGGTGGAAGGGCTAATGGTGGTAGTGAAGCCTCAGAAGGCAAGTCCTTGTTATGGGTGAATGCTAGGGGCACAGCTGGGACTACAGAGCCTCTAACCTTCTGGGAGGCTTCCTGAAGGGCAGTGTTCTGGTGTAAAGTGCTGTGGGAGAAGGAGAGTACAGCGGGCATCTGGGGCAGAGGCAGGAAGAAGGACTTGTTCATTTTGAACATATTTGCCAGGCAAGACTCGCTTGAACTCTCAGGTGCAAAAGAAGAGGACGAGAAGCAGATGATATCTTTCTGCTCTAAGTTAGCCAGTGCTGGAGATGGTGACCTAAGAATCCTGCATCAGATTACTTCACTCACCCACAAACTACTCAGGGATCCCAAAAATGCCGTGACCATTTGAAATAGAAGGCTGGTCTTGAGGGTTGTGTCTGGTTCTGGATGAATAACTGAATACACGGTCTCGGTCTTGGGGTTTCACAGAGCTAGAGCACAAACTCCAGGCTACCAGATGCCTATTCCTGAAGCACCTCTCTGATGATGCAGGCTGTTCCCATGGTAATTTGAGTCAAATCATAGTGGAAGTGGCATCACTGCATGGTTAGCCAGACATAAAATACAATTTCAAATAATTTTCTTTGAGTGCATCTGTTATCAAAAATCACAACCACCTCTGGAGTATTTGTTGCCATTTTTTTAAAGGAAAATTATGGAAAAGTGCATCTTTATTAAAATAATCCTCTCTCCACTTTGAAGCCATGGAATTAATTCAGCTCAGAGCTAAATATAGGGATGACTAACAATAGTTTCCACAGAAGCCTTAGAAATCACTTGTAAGTGAGCAAACAGAAAATACACAGATGAGGGCCTAAATCCAGGCATTGAACTGAAGTGAAAAATAATGTTCTTTCTACAGATGGTTGTCAGCTGCACAGCCTAAGCAAGAAGGGAGGGTAGGATGGCACCCAAAGTCAAAATTGGGTGGGGCCGTGGTGATGACTCCCAGAGTGAATTTTTAGAGATCATGTAGTTTATGAGCTTGATTCTGTTTATCAGAGAGAGTGAGACCCTTCACATACATTATATCCTCGAGGAGCCTTGAATATTGTTATTGTCAGAAGGTGCAAAGGGATGAGTAATGGTAGAGAAATACTACTGAAGAAGCCTGGTCTAGAATGTCAATCAAAACAGCACTGTGAACAGTAGAAAACTTCCCTCATTAACCTGTGAGGAATATTGTGACTGTTTATACCTATCAGGTGCTTCAACACCACCCTGGATGCCCAAGGAAGAGGGGCTCCTGCCCTTGGCCCTGTGTCCCTGAGGGCCCACACCTCACAGGTAAGAGGTCTGAGGCTCAATGGGATGTGTCAGCCTAGAGTCCCTGCCTCCCCTTCTAGACCTTGGGCCAAGTCTACCTGTCACCTGTTTTTATACATGAGTTAAAAATGCTTTTCGTATTTTTAAATGATTGAAAAAATCTAAAGAAGAATGACAGATGAGAATTACATAAGATTCAATTTCAGCATCCACAGGTAAAGTTTCATTGGAACACAGCCATGTTCTTTCATTTACTTAGTGTCTGTGACTGTCCTCACCTTAATTGGCAGGGTTGAGCAGTTGTGACAGAGATCATATGGCCCACAAAGCCTGAAATATTTGTTATTCAGCCAGTGACAGCAATACTTGCCAACCTAGCTCTAGATCATTCTCAGTGTGCCTGGGACCCAACTTTTCTTGTGCACAGGGCCCCTGGCCTCTTCTGCCTATAGTGCCTCTTCTCTGTGTTTTCTTCTTGAGGGTAGACCAGTGCACCTGAGGGTGGCCAAAGGGTGACAGTTTGCATAAAGCACCAGCAGTGCCAGGTCCCTCAGTGTGTAAAAACTGGGGGTGGGAAGATAAAGGAGGCAGAAGACTGGGCTAGGAGCCTCAAGTCAGCCTTCTTTAGCTACAGTATTTTGACAGTAGTACAAGAATTCGATATTAAAGCTTGTTCTAGGTATTTCAGGAGAGAAAGACTGACAATTTTTATGTTAGAGTTAATTTAATTTATAACTTTTAAGTGTTTAGCAGTATGGCATGTGAACTTCCATTTGTGCTCATGCCCTGGGTTCACTGTTACTCATGCAGTATTGAAGGGATAGCCTTTAGACCACTCCCTTCTGCTCCCACCAGTGGAGATGCTCTTCACCCAGAGCCACAGGGATTCCTCCCAAACCCACCTAGCTTGATGGATTTGCTCTCATAGTTACATAAGTGCATTCAATACTGACAAATGAATAAAACACAAGCGTGAAAATAAAGAAGTTTGTTGTTGAAAAGATGAAACAAAGGCAAGTCTCTAAAAAACAATGGTATTAAAATAAACACAGCCATGACAAATGTACGTGTTTGGGAGAACATCCAATTACTCAAAAGATTCTTCACTTTTCTCCTTCAATGCCTATAAATATTTGCTCCATTTTTATAATGACTGGAGAGTACACCCTATTTATTACACTTGTGATTTACATAAGTGGACTTGAAGTTCCAATCAAAAAGGCAAAGCACCGGATGTGGGCCTTGACCCTACATCAAAAGACAGGCAAATCAGTGTGCATCTCTGGTTTTAACATGAACTAAGTTTAATATATTTTTTAAATATATATTTATTGATTTTAGAGAGGGGGAGGGAGAGAGAGAGAGAAACATTAGTCAGTTGCCTCTCACATGCAACCTGATTAGGATCAAACCTGCAGCCCAGGTGTGTGCTCTGACTCAGAATCGAACCTGAAACCTTTTGGTGTATGGGAAAATGCTCCAACCAACTGAGCCACACTGGCCAAGGAAAGCTTAATATTTCATTATTGTTTATAATTCCCCACTTAACAGTTTTGTTAGCATGTCAGTTAACTCCATATAAACAATTCCATAGGAGATGCATGTCATCTTGTACAGTCATATTGGACACCATATGACATTGTAGAAGACACTGTACTGAAAGGTACTAAAAGCTTTATAGACATCAGTTCAGTTAGTTTTCACAAAAGTCCAATGTGGCAAATGCTATTACAGCTATAGATAATGCAACTGAAACTCAGACAGGGTAAGTTACTTGCCCAAATTCACACAGCTAGTGAGCAGAGGCTGGAACACAAGTCATCTGACTCAGAACTCATGACTTTAAGTTCTGTGCTATCCTCCCCCGATATGTGCAGAGTGGACCAATGTATGAATGAGAAGCCAGAAGCCAGGAGCACCTACTAACTGGGTGATAGACCTCTGGGGAAGTCGGGGGTGTTAGGCAGGAGCATAGACACGTTACAGGTAGTAAGTGGCACAGAGTTCTAGAGCAGCAATTTTACTTAACAGTAGCAATAGACAATGTCTATAAATGTTTAAGTGAACTCGTAAATATCATTGAAAGATATGCAAAACTGCAAATAACTTTCAGGTATACAACAGAAGACTTCTAAAAACTCTGAGGCTCTAGGCTGATTTGACAACCTGTGGGGGTACTCTGCCAGCAGGGCCCCACCATCCACCATGGATGAACATAATGCTACCAAGACATGATTTGCTTGGGGAGGAGAGGTGGTCAGACTCTCAAAGGAGAAAGACCAAGAGCCTCTTCCTCAATGGCTTTGTAGTAGATTCATAACACACAGGAATACAGGTAAAGCTCATCAGTCAATGTCAGGTGTCAAGCATCAAACAATAGATAACATTTCAAAGAAATCTGAGGGCTTAATATGAGTCAGTGTCTGTCAGGTAAGGGGGTTGCAAAAAAACTTTAAGAGATATACTCATTTCCTGCCCAGACCCTTATCATATGGATGAAAGCACTCTTAGCAAAGCAGGCTTCACAGGACTTTATGAAATCTTTCTTATGCCGATTACCCCAGAACCCGCTCTAGCTGGCAGAGGGCTGCACCCTCTCCCCATCAATATTCAGGCTTAAGTGGATTAAAGGCAGGAAATGCTTCTCCCAGATGGAAAGGGTACTCAGGGCTCTGTCAAAATAGCTGGTGGGTGAGGGTCCTTCCCCCTCACTTGCCGTAGCCCCCACTGAGTCCTTCCTAGATGGCCTCCCACGTGATCATGTCTGGTTGGGTTGCCCCTCCTCTGAGGGGTCGTACCCATAGACTCTGACTAACCGACCTTGAACAACAACAAAAATGTAAAAAAAAAATAGCTATACAAAAAAAAATAAAATGGAAAAAAAAAGAAATTTTGGAAAGCACAGTCCTGTAGAGTATTATAGAGAATTTCCTCTGGGCCACTGAGGAGAAGGGTGCTGGCCAGCTTTTATTTTGATGTGAAGCAGAGAGCCTATGGAAAGGAGCGCTAATGTATGCTATGGCCAGACCCCCGCACACCTCATAGCAAAACACAGAGGATTCTGGGTGTACAAGAGGCTGAGTCACCTCGGACGGCCAGAGTCCATGGCTCACTGAAGAAAGGGAAGGCTGTTGAGGTGCAGGCCCTCTGGAGGTGGAATCATGATTATGGTTAATGGAAAGCCCCTCCTCCTGGCAAAGCTGACTAGCACTAGTCACCTAAAAAAGAGAAATTAGGAAAAGGATACCAGACCATCTAATCCAAAAAGCCTAGAGCCACCTTTACCTGAGCACTGCCAGGGTGTCTAAGTTCCTATGCTTCTCTGTAAAGCCCCACATCAACCTGGGCTATGCTGAAGCTTTAGAGTGACTATAAGCCCTGAAATTGTGCACATTCATACATTGTTTGAGAAGATGGTTAATAAAGACACATAATTCCCCAAAAGGTGAGGGACCATTGTTTTAGGAGTCTCATGTTTGAAAAGCCAAGTGTGGGGGAAGTGTGGCAAACCAGACCAACAGCCAAAGCTCACTCTGCTCTGAACCTTCTGTGCCTATAGGAGCCCTTCTTGCAAGTTCTCTTATTTTCACATAGCATTAGCTCCAGCCTCCCCCACTACAGAAACTGTTGGATTTTTTACATATATGTGTCTGTCTGCATTTAGTCTGTCTGGATTTATGACCTCTGTCTGCATTTAGTACAAACATGGGCAAGGCATATCTATGAAACTAATCAGTGTAAAGGGGCTCTTGGTAGAAGAAAAGTGAGCTGCTCTTAGAACTGAGACCAGGAATAGTAATGTTTTATATGTCCCTATAGTTGGAGCACACATTAAATTATTTAGTGCACATGACAATAATGTAGAATTTGGATGAAGGACCTGGGGATCTGAGAAAGTTTTTTTTGTTCAATGTCCTAGAACTTCTGACCTCATACTCAAGCCACTTATTGGCTAGGTGATGTTGGACACCTTGATGATCATATTCAGGCCACTGTTTACTTGTTTATAGAATGGGATTAATAGCATTTTTGTAAATTCAATGATACAGTGTGAAGATTAATTAATATACAGTGTATAAAGCATTTATAGCATAAAAGGTGAAGTCATTACTTGATAACTACTAATAATTATTCTCTTTCTTATGTGGTTCTGTAAAAACCAGAGGAGCTGATATGTAAGTACTCTTAACTATAATACTATAGTTGGTTTGTAACTTCTATCTGACCATACTGAGCAGTTACTGACAAAAAGAACAGTAAGACTCCTACCCAGTGCTGCCTCTGCAGCTGCCCTGCATGCATCAACTGAATCACTCCTCTCAAAAACCCCATACTGTAGATGAGGAGGCTAAGGCTCCAAAAGATTAACTGATTTTCCTAAGACTTCTCAGCCTGAAAGACAAGAATCAGGACCTTATTTTGATTCTGTAAATTTCTGGGCTTCATTGCAGGGCCTGGAGAGTGCAAGGGCTCTGGGACCAGAGAGGATGGGCAGAGTCTGGCCAAGCCTTCATGAATGACAGAAGTTGTATCCAGTGAGGGGCTTTAAGTATGTCAGGCAGAGAACCCACGTTGCCAGACTCGGTTCCCAAGACCTTTCCATTCTTTACCTCAGTAGAAGCTTCCTTAAGCATCTTTCCAAGATGCAGAGCTACAAAGTTTACAAATCAGAGAATTGCTAGTAGCAAACTGCCCTCCTCTCTTCAGAACTGCAAAAAAAAGAAGTGACATTTTCTCAGGGGCTGCCAAGATACTGTTTGTGAGCTGAGATGTGACAGGGACCTGACACGATGCCTGTAAAGTAATCGGTACTCCTGCTGAGGGGTGTGAGTGTTGGGAACCCCCCTGCCTGGTTTCAGGAGCTGTAAACCCCCGTGGCTGAGGCTGAGTGAGCGACCTCTAGACCATGAGCCACTAGAGAGACAGAGCTTGTCTCCCTGGAGGGAGCGCTGCTTCTGCTCCTTTTTTCATAACTGGCCTCCAATGCTTGATCAGTTAGCCAATGACAGGTAAGATTCCCCAAGCGGGGAATGACCTAGGACAGGCATGATCATGTGGAGGCCCCAGGGAAGGACTTGGGTGCTATGGAGAAAAGGGGTGCTGGACCCCTGCCCCTCTGCCTGACTCCCTAAGTCCATGAGAAGTCTCTGATAAATGCTTGGCTACCTTGCCTCCTCTGCCTGACTTAAGCCTGAAACAATAACAAAGGGTGGTGCAGCCCTGTGCTGGATAGGTTGGGCCTCCTGGGTGATCTGACCTGAGAAAGGATATATAAAATTCTGTGAAGCCTGCTTTGCTAAGAATGCTCTTAATGTTAAGAGCATTAAGAGCATTAATGTTATCTTAATGTTAAATGATAAAGACATGAACAAGAAACAGTTTACTTTACAAAGTTTTATAGCCTTTTAGCTGACAGACCCTAAGTCAGAATAAGCCCTAATGGTTCCTTATCTATCACCTAATCCTTACTCCTGAGAATGATTAATAAGTTATACCTGAATTCCTGCACAAGAAACCCAATAAAACAGCTGTCCAGGCAAGGGTTGGTGCACTCTCCCCTTGAGAGAGTTGCCAGGCTGCTCCTGGGCACTCTCCCCTTGAGAGGGTGGCCAGGACACTCTGAGGCACTCCCCCCTTGAGGGAGTAGCTGTGCCATCCCCTTTTCCTCCACAGGACTCGGTAGTCCGTGTGCATTTGTCTCATGTCTCATCCATAACGCCACGGGCACTGCCAGCTGGTGCCCATGACACGTGAGTCCCAGGCCAGTTCTGCAAACTCCATAATTGTGAAAAACCTCTGCTTTGGCGCCCACTGTCTGCTCCTTATCCTGTGCCTGACTACATCATCCCGGCTTTTGTCCATTCATGGCCTCCTGCCACACCGAGGATACAGTGTACTCAGTGCCCACTTCTCTCTCCTTTCCTAAAAAATTTCAGAGCAACATTCACTTTCTTGTTTTCCTGGGAAATTTCAAGCTTGCTCCTGCCTCAAGTCTTTGTACTGGCTGTTTCCTCTATCTACCACTGTTCCCCCCGTTTTTCCTCCAGTTTTACAAGAAAAAGCTGATTTCTTGTTAAAAAAAAATTAAAACAGAAGGAATTCTTACCTTTTGTGACAACATGGATGGAACTGGAGAATATAAGCCCGTCGGTGAAAGATAAATACCATATGATCTCATTTATAAGTGAAATCTAATGAACAAAATAAACTAATGAGCAAAATAAAACCAGAGGCATAGAAACATGGAACAGACTGGCAGCTGCAAGAGGGGAAGGAGAAGGTGGGGACTGGTGGAAAGAAGGTGAAGGGGTTAGCAAAAGAACATGTACAAATGACCCGTAGACGTGGACAACAGTGTGGAGATCGACTATGGGAGTGGGAGGCAGGCAGGGTGGAGGGGGTTAAAGGGAGAAAAATTGGGGCAACTGTAATAACATAAACAATAAAATATTTAAATTAAAAAAAAGCTGATTCCTTTTGTTGTCCATGTTTCATTTCAACAGTTATCTCTTCAGAAAGTCATCTCCTGACCTCCCAGTTTATATTATACTCTGAAGTCAATCATTATGACATTGAGATTTTTAATTTTCTTCTAAAGCCTTCAAAATCATCACCTAAAATGAATTTACTTGTTTATTTCTTCCTCCTTCTGAGGCAGAGGCCTTGCCTATTCTGTTTCACTGTGTGCTCCAGAGTTAGAACAATGCCTGGGATGGAGTAAGCAAAGAATCATTGCTGAATCAGTGAAAGTAATCAGTGAAGGGATGAAGGCTACTGGTGCTAGCGGTGAGTGCACCCCTGCTGGTGGGTATGCCCAGTGGTAACTCTACTTTTGGGGAGCCCATGTGGCTCTGGTCCATGTTCAAAGCATCTCCTGGGATTGATGCTGTGGGCTGTGGGAAGATGGAGTGGCAGAGGGGTTGGCAGGAGGAAATATTGATCAATGTTCCTTGAGTTTTTATTGTTTATATTATTTATTTATTTGGCTCTCACCTGAGGATATATTATTTGATTTTATATATAGATGGGGGGAGAGAGAGAGAGAAATCAGTTGCCTCACATATGTACCCTGACCAGGTGCCGCAACCTAAGTACGTGTCCTGACTAGGGATCAAAATTGCAACATTTTGACATATGGGACAATGTTCCAAACAAATTAGCTACTCAGCTAGGGCAAGTTATTTTTTATTTTATTTTGTTTATTTAAAAAGATTTTATTTGCCCTGGCTGGTGTAGCTCAGTGGATAGAGCGTGGGCCTGGGA
>PVKM010026712.1:0-19187 GCA_004027735.1 Carollia perspicillata | reverse complement strand
TGTGGCTTTCTTGTCTCACAGCTTGCCATATGAATTTAGGAACTGCCTAGTCTTGCAATCTTATAAGTCAAATTCTTTCAATTAATGTATGTGTGCAATGTATATATGTGGATATATATCTAGATCTAGATTTAGCAGGAGCTTGGGAAGTTAATGTTGAAAATTTAGGTCTTATTCCCTAAGGGGCAACAATTAGTCTTAATTGCCTGGCAGTGACATTGTGATTTAGATCTAGATCTACATATAGAAATAAATACAGAACCTAATGACTTTCTCAGGTGGAATCCTGAATGACATATGAGAATGTCCAACAGTTCTGACAGTAATTGAGAGGAGGCATACTTTCATTTTTAAAAAGAGAGTTGAATAACTCCAAAAAAAAGAGTTTTCAGAGGTACTTTTTTTCCAGATGAGAATTCTGGATGTCCCTCAAATTATGCCATGCTGGCCACCTCCACATTGAATAATATCCTTTTCAGAATTGTTTGGCCACTCATTGCCTTCCCATCAGAACACGTCATGTTTTTCATTCT
The DNA here is from genome assembly GCA_004027735.1 of Carollia perspicillata. Taxonomy (NCBI): domain Eukaryota; kingdom Metazoa; phylum Chordata; class Mammalia; order Chiroptera; family Phyllostomidae; genus Carollia; species Carollia perspicillata. Next base: position 18,654 of record PVKM010026712.1, on the reverse strand, counting down.
CTCGGGGAACTACTTGCTAATAAAGTTTTTTATGATTCTATTTTATTCACATTTATGTTTATAGCTCTATGTCTTGCACATTTATGCCATTTAATATAGGTTTATCTAAAAGGTGATTGATAAGTTTACATTTCAATAGGAGCATTCAATATCTTAACCCCGAAATGAGACTGATGATCAGGTTCAATGCACTGTGAGGGACCACGAAAGGAAGATACTTTGGGACAGGAGCACCTTTCAAAATTTCTCAAATCCTGTCTCTCGGGTAACTGTCTAACTGGAACCCCGCAGTCATATGACACTTCTGTGTCTGCGCCAACATGTGGTCATAGGCTTACGTGAGGCCATGCAAGGTGCCTGTGCCCAAACTCTGCACAAAGATCACTGGTCTCAAAGTGTGGTTTGAGGACCCCTAGAGGTCTCTAACGCACTTTTCCGCTGTACAGTGGGTCCTCCATTGCTACCTACACATCGTGTGAGGCTCTGTTTTCTTCATGTTCTTCAATCAAAACAACGTATCCCGACAGATAATGAGTGAAGGAGCAGTTATGAGAATCATGCTCTTTTTTATTGTCATTCTTTAAGGATATTCTTTTAAATGTAAAAGTGCCATTTTTCTCATTAATATTTTGGGAAAATACACTTGTTTTTCATAAACTATGTTACAGACAATGAATTTATTATTGGTATTTCAAAATAAATTAATAACTATTTAAAAAATTTAGCTGCTTTAATTTTGAATATTATAAATAGTGTTAGATGTAACACACATAAACAAAAGCTATTCTCCTCAGTACTGTCCTCAGTACTTTTTAAGCTTGAAAAACTACTACTATAAATCACTAATTATATTTCTGCCAGAGCAGGAAGTACAGGGAGCCCCAGGAGTGACTGGCTGGTCATGGGAATGGGGAGCAGCTTAGGGTGACATGGAGCCTCGAGCCCGTCCTTTTGCTGATGTTCAAGTCCACATCAGAGGCCATGGTTCATGTTCCTTCTTCATCTTCTACCGAGCCCAGAAGGGCTGTGAGCATACAATATACACTGTCTACAATGCAGTGTTTGTTTTTCATTAATCTTCAATTGTGCAAAATGTATTAATTTAGAATAAGGAGATATCTGCCATAGAGCTCAAGAAACTTAGCCATCAATCTCAATGGCTAAAACCTGAGCAGTTCGGGAGGCCCCCCCCTGCCCCCCTGAGCTGCTGTGTGAGTCCTGTGGGTGAGGGGAGAGACTGGAGAGAGGTCCAGTAACCACTTGAGAAGCTAGAACTGGTTTCTGCAGCCTGGAGACTCTCCTCGGTCCACACTGTCACTAAGTCCAGGAGATCCCTTTGGCTAGAGAAACGGGAAAAACACGACACCTATTTTTACAGCATAGGATCTTAGATGAACTGCAGGTAAGTGCCTGGTGATATAGAACCCAAGGTGTGCTGCCTGTGTATGGGTCCTATTTTAGTACAGTGTTGAAGTCCAGACTACAGTGTGCTTACAGGTGCCAAGTCAGAGCTCCTTTTATGGGCGGTGAGATTTCGAGCAAATATCTTACACTCTACCAGCCTCGGTTTCTCTATCTGTGAAGTAGAAACACTACCTGAAAAGGTTGTAGTGAAAATTAAATGATCTAATGTATGCCAAGTGCTTAGCATGGGGGCCTGGCACAGAAAAATACCTGAAAAAAATGTTACCTAGTTATATATATTTGATATTTCTTGTGTTAGGCAGAGTAGAGGGGTTGGCACATGGACTTTCTGTTCTCATTTGATAGTTGATACTTAATATGCTACACACTGGAAAGACCAATCATTTCCCACAGTGCTTACTGAGAATGAAAAAGGAAAACACAGATCTCGACTTGCTTGTTTTGCATTCTAATCAAAAGTGCAAAGACTGAGAAGAAAAGTAAAAGGAGGAGGAAGAGGACAGCCCTCATTCACTACAGAACACGTGCTACCATGTTGACCTTCTGCTGAGTGTGAGTTCATGACAATCCCCTTCAATCCCCAAGCTCCTATCTGAGTTCGGACAGGAGCTTCTGCTGGAACAGAAAGGACACCGTGTTGACTGGGCAGCATGTTTGTTTGGTCCTGGAGCTGCCGGTTAAGTCTCGGGGCAGAGTTGGTTTTCAGGTCTGGAGCCAGGAAAACATACCCCTTAATGCCCACATATTTGCAATATGACATAGGGCTTGGAAGCAGGTCACGCAGATTGCAGTGGCCTTCTGATTTGTTTCCCAGGAAAGACAGTCTGCATGAGATATTATTAGGGATGAGTGCTGTGAACGATGTGCACCGAGGACAGCAGCCACCTGACTTCAAAGGCTGCTCCCTTCACAGGCCCCTGCAAGCTGGGCTGTGTCCTCAGCCTGCCCCCAGAAGATCTTTCAGCAGTGAGGAACCTGCGACTGGCTGGGTAGCTGCATTTGAGAATCAAAGGGCCGACTGCAGGCAATGATAGGCTGTTAGTCTGGAGGCGGTCAATGGGCGCTGCTTTCATGTCCTGCTGAAGGAACAGAGGGCAGCATGAGTTCAGACTGAAGGCTGGCTCTGAGGTGTGTTTGAACTAAAACCAAAGTAAACAAGAAGACACCCACCACTTCACCCATGGTGTCCTTGGCTCCACAGGGGACAAACTAATGCAGGGGCCTGGAATAAGAGGGTGCTAACAACAAAATCGACCAATCTACTTGTTTCAGATGAGGGCACCAAAATAATAGAAAAGTTGGAAAGTAGCAATGCCAGGTAATGTCTGAAAAGAAGCTAAGAAGACGGCATAGTGTTTCAAAATAGAAGGAAAAGGCCAAGGAAAGGATATAAGGAAACTTTCTGTATCTTTACCAAGCTGTGTCCATTAATTACTACAGGGCGAAGCAGGTGGAAGTGGGTTTCTACTCAACTTTAGAAACTTGGGGGAGCCCATGAACATCCTGTTGCTGTGGGAACAGTGGGGAGGGGAACAGGGAGATAATGAAACAAACACCTCTGTGAATCTTTAAATCAGGAGCGGTCCCTACGGGTAAGAAGTGCCTCAAGGCCATCTTTCTATTTTAGGCAGTGAGTTGCAAATATTGTAATGCACTATTTTCTACATGACCTTTTAACCTAAAGAAATAAATCCATAATTAAGGCAATAGCAGGTATTAAAAATAACCAAGGCAAGAACTAAAAATATCAAGTTGCAAACAGTAAAATATATCCTTAATGAATGAAACTGGGTTTTTGGAAACAAGGAAGTATGAATAGGAAAGAGTAGAGGGTTATGACTACGTGCATCTTTATTTCAATTTTATAAGTGATATTTGCCCCTCAGCAGTGTGGGGCTCACTCCACATTTCAAGTCAACTCCCAGAATCACACAACATAATTGCATTAGGTCGCCCTCTGGTGGCACGGAGCTAATCTAGCACGGGATAAAGCTGTGTACCCTCTGCTATCACTCTGATTGGAGTTCAATGGTCTGGTCAATAGTGTTTTCAAACGTAGCAAATACAAACCTCACCATTTTTACAAAAAGAAGAAACAATAAACACCTAACTATAGTTTCTGTTTAATTTCTTGTAAAGAATTCAGAAAGCAACCTGGGATCTTGAGGAACCTGAGTGATTTTCTCTGTAATATACTATCCAAAAAGGTACCATTAACAGGGATTCTGTGGTACTGAGACGGATAGGATGTCTGACAAATGTGTTCACTGTCGATGACAAATAAAACACTCTGGTTTATAAAGAGATGTTCCCAGCTGGGTCAACCTTCATAAACCTACTTGAAATTAAACAAAAGAAAAAAAAAGGCTAATTATTGAAAATATACAGGAGATAAGAAAAACTTTTAACAGCCGATGTTCAATAAACAGGATGCTAGTCCTGATACTGTTCCCTCTGTTCTTGGATTTCATTAGCCACTCCGATAGCCTTAAAATAAATTTCCTATTTTTTTCTTAAAATACCTCTAATATTACTTGCAACCCAGATACAAGCCAAATTAATATTAAATCAATATGAGTGCTTTTCAGGAGCCTGCAATCATCACAGACCTAATTATATGTGTGTGTACATTATAAAGACAATTAAAAACAATGAATGCTATGAGGAAGGTTTCCTGTGATTTGGAAGACACTAGGAAATACGACAGAAGTGAGATCGAACTTGACAGGTTCTGGGCACAGCTGGGAGAAGAGAGCCTGACATTTAACCACAAGCTCAGAATTTGGAGGAAGAGACTGACTCCAGCCTTGGTCAAGGGCGACCCAAGTCTACGTGACTATAGCTGTGATAGGGTGAATAGGGTTAGACGGGTGCTGGGGCAGATGCCTCGATAGACATCCACTGCAAGGGCAAACTCACACCACTCTGAACAACGGTGAATGATCTCTTGCTTTGACCTTTGATAAGTACGTATTTATGCCGCTGCTGTTTTGTTAATTAATAGGGAGTGGATGTTTTTAAAATTTATCTCAAAAGTAGTAAAACCTAAGCTGCATTATTTGGTTAATGTATTCTAACTTGTGCCACAGAAAAGGTTTTATGGTTCTGCAAAGATTGATTGAAAGGAATACAGCACAGCAAAAAAATTAATCTCAGATAAAAATGTCTGAGCCTGAAATGTCTGCCATAACACTCCATATCAGGGGGATAAAAATGAAAAAAAGTACAATAAAAATAAACTATTAAAACAAAGAAAAAAGTCAATTTTTAATAGAAGGATTTGAGGCAGCAGTAAAGATCGGTGATGAAGTACTGTTTTACTACGCTTTTGTCTCGCGGTTCTATGTTCCCAGTGTCTTCCGTTAGCTAGTTCCTCTAACACTGCAAGGAGTAGAATTGTTAGGTTATACCAATTTTATTAATTCATGAAAAAATGTCAGCATTTTCTCAAGATAATAGAAACACTTCTGAAAGAGTCCACGTGGTTCTTGTTTGAGGCACCCATCCATCATTGATTCGTCCATGGAGTAAATCGGTATGTTAAGTATGGACTTTATAAGGGTAGCAAAGGTGAAACAGACAAAACACCCCTGTATTCAAGGAGCTTGCAGTATGGTAGGACCAATCAGACAACTACAGGTATAAACATAGAAAACAGGTTCAAATGAGTGCTTTAAAAGTTACAGGATGGACATTTTGGAAGACAAGGGGATCTTCCAAATTATGAAGTCAAACTCCTCTCACAGTGCACCCTCTGTAGAGTATTTGGTACCCGGGGTCATTTCTTAACACTCTTAAATATATAAAATAGATGATATTCTATTTTAAATAATATATATTAAGAAATGACCTGTCGATTATGTATATCCCAAAAGACTGTCCATTTTGCATTTAAACAGTTTTCACTAAGAATAAATTCCTCCTGATATTAAGCAAACAAAACCTTCACTTCATTTAATCTTTACTTAGAAAGCTATGCTAACAATTTCTAAAAAGTTTTCTTCATGCTAGATATTCTAACACGACACTCATCTCCCCCTAGGCTCCCGGTTTCCAGGAGAGGGCCTGAATCTCCCTCTGCATTCTGGTTTGCCTCCCTGGAAGAACGAAGTTTGTGTTGTCCTCCTCAGTGTGACGCCCCAAATGGATCTGATCTGTCTGAAGTGCAATGGGAACACTTCCTCTCATGGTATTTGTTACACTCCTAGTGATGAATCATACATGTGCTTTTGCAGCACCTGTGGCACACTGACAACTTGTATTATACCTGCGGTCAGCTAAAGCCCCAGATCTTGCTGCTGCAGCCATCATCCGGGCCAGGAGGTAGGTTTATCAAAGGAGGGAGTGGGGTCCAGGGAAGTCTAGTTAAGGAAGTGACTCTCTTACCAGCTAGGTCTTAAGAATAGAATCTGAGCATGTGGACAGAGGCGTGAACAAGGCTGGCCCTTGTCCTGGGCTTGAGGGCCCAGACAGGGAGAAAATCAAAAAGGGTGTCCTGGGTGAGGGCAGGCCAGAAAGCAAGAGGGAGTCAGAAATGTAACATTTATGGTGCAAGCTGAAATAAAAATAAAGATACATAGTGAAAGAGCTTCGATAAGGAACAGGCAAAGATGAAAAGCAGACTTCAGAGGTGGGGTCTAGAAAGGTAACGTGAAGCACTGTCAGGTCTTCCAGGGCTAAGAGAAGCCCTGAGGAGAAGAGGAAGCTCTAAAGAGGATCAAGCCTGTTTCAGTCCCTTCACATAATCACTGTTTACCATGCGCCGTGCCCTGGGATGAGCACTACTTATAAAGGATGAAGAAGACCTATGCCCAGGTCTCGGCGTTCTCACAGCCTCCTTTGGGCGATGGACACAGGCATCGCCCCCCATCATCATGGATGTGGGCAGTACAATGACGCAGAAGCACACAGGGGCTGCAGAAGAGTTCTGCGGGAGGCGATTGTCGCAGTCTTATAGGATGCGGAGGAGCTGGGCAGATGAAAGGAACGGGAAAGGACTTTCTAGATGGAAGAAAGGAAGGCCCGGAGAAGGAGAAAGAGCATGATGTGGAAGGGAGCTGCTTGCAGTTCTGTGTTGTTGGATTGTCAGGTATAAATCACTGTAAGTCAGATTTTCCCTTTCCTGAGCTGCAGACATTATATTTAGAACCTAAGTAAAGGTCTTTATTATTTTTAATAGTTATATCATTTGTTTTGCCCTTTTATAGTAGTCTTAGAATATTCTCAACCTATCAAAGGTCTATACTCACTATTTCCCTGGGCTACAGATTATCCAAAAATTTGATAAACATTCTTTCTCTAGTTTCCTTCTAGTCCTTGATTAAAAAAAAAAAAAGTCGAACAGTGCAGCATCAAGTCCAGAGCCCTTCAGTAGTAGTCTCTAGAGGTCTCCTGCCAAATCGGCATTGATCCAGCAATCATCAGCCTATGCACATGGCTGTTAAACTAGCTATACTTCACAGCAATGGGAGATCGCATGGTGACCTACGGCCAGGAGTGGCAGGTTAGGACAACTTGGAAAGGATGCAGGTGTGAAAGTGTACCTGCCGAAGGGGAGGCCAGGCATCAGGAGATAGATCTGCATGTCAGTTCTGGATGGAATCCGGTCCACCAGGCAGCAGCAGCCAGTGGCTGGAAATTACGGTAACAGACAGCAAGCAAGTAGTCAACTGGGGAAGACAGAGAATGAGGATCACATAACCTAGTGGGCTTATTCCAAATTGGAAGTAGGGCAGAGCGATAGGGAAGATACTTGGAAATCCAGGGAGACATTTAGCATCAGGAAAATGGTGTACAATCTTGAAGAACCCTAACTATGACTCAAGTTCATGGGCAGGATTCCAGTTCCCGGGAGAAGGTGTAGTAAGATCAAAGCATGGTCCTGGAGGTAAAAGCAGGCCAAGAATATAACAAAGATCATCATAGGCCCTAGACAGTCAATAAGTACTGGATTTAGTTATCAGAACTTGAAGACGAAGTGAGGACTTGGTTTCAGAATCAAGAAAGCAGACTAGAAATGCAACATAGAGTCAGAGCTGGACTGGCCACAAGTGAGACCTGGGCTAGACTATGTGATAGCCTCTTGCCCGGAGACAGAGCAAGGCTGAACATGCTTGTGGGGGATGAGGGAACACAGGTTTAGGGAGAGGAGGGATCTGGATGCCAGGAATCTGAATGTCAATGACAACAAATAACTCGTATTTCTAAACCCCGTCTATATTGCCAGACTTGGTCCCATGACTTGGTTCCCTGCCTTGGTCAGTTGGTGATGCCCCTATTACTTCCCTGAGCCTTTAGTCTTAAAACATTATCACAAAAAGGAACGAGATTCTGTTGAGGTAGGTTGTTTTCACTGTGGGAAGCTGGCTTTTAATCATCACTGCTTGTTTATTTCAGGTTTTTGTAGACTTGTGTTTCTTATCCTAATTTTGCTGGCAATCGACATAAAATTCTAAACAAATCCAAGAGAAGTGCAATAAAGGGTGAGGATGAGTCCATGACTGTGGAGAAAATATGAGTAGTTTCAGTTGGTATTTGCATTTTTTCTCAACAGATGAAGGGGAGTAGGCATCAGTTGGTGGCATGGAATTGAGAGAATGATCCAGTATGAAGGAGCGTCTTAAGAACCGTCCATTACTGGGGGGTGGGGGTCACTTTGGAGATTATATAAATGTCTAACTGCTATAAAATATTGAATGTCAAGCATAACTCAAAAATGAAAGTTGAAAAAGAGAACGGTCATACATGATCGTTGGCTGTTTAGTCCAGTCTGGCTGAAGTATAAAAAGTCAGACTGAAGAGAGGAATAGTCAGGTCCTTGAGGCCTGAGAACGTGAATGTTGCTGGGGACGTAATGGGCAGTAACAGGAGGGATCGTCCTGGCCAGAGTGGCACTTTAGAATGAGTGAGGTAAGTGGTGAAAAAGCATCAGACCAGCTCCAGATCTGGGGCGCTCTCTAAAATTACTGGCCTGTACCCTCTAAAGTATTAATGCCACGAAATACAAAGCAATACTGAGAAACAATTTCAAAGTAAAGGAAACTAAGTAGACAGTGACAACTGAATGCAGCATGTTATTTGTTTTGTTTTGGGTTTTTTAGCTATAAGGATATTATTGGGTTAATTGGCAAAATCTGAATAAGGTTACTGGATTAACAAATCTTATTATGCCAATGTTAGTTCCAGGTTTTGGATAATTACATTGTGGTTATGTATTAGGACATCTTTCCTTTTCAGAAATGTACACTGCAGCTTTTAGGGCTATATCTGCAACTGTCAAACTGTTCAGAAATATATATTTATGTATACACACGCATACACACATATATGTAAATGTATATAATTTGTATACCAACTACACATGTATGGGGGGGTGTGTATTGAAAGGCAAATGTAATAAAATGTTATATTGAAAGAATCTGGGTAAAAAGTTTCTGAATTTTTTGTTCTTTTCTTGAAATTTTCTGTAGATCAAAAATTGTCAAAATGAAAGTTAAAAGAAATAATAAAACACATAATGTAGTGATGAAGTGTAGTGTAGTGACTAATTAGGCAACTCCCAAAAGGCCAGTGCAATTGTCCAGGTGGGAGGTGCTAAATGAAAGGTGGTGGAAGGAATATGAGGAGGGACCCATTAGAATCCCAGAACTATCTTCTGGAGGTTAGGCCCCTTATAGTACAGGCTTCCTCCACTAGGTGAGTGTTCTGGGAACCCATCTGTTTCAGTGTACCAGCTGGCATTGTTGTGAGAGGCTGCGTTCTGCTTCAGTGAATCAGTTTTTGAAGACTTAACCCATTTGCCCATTTCGTGATGGGTGATTTGTGAGCTCACCTGCCCACACCCTGCTGCGTGTTCAGCAGTTTTGACCCAAAACAGCATGACCTCCATGCCCCACCCTCTCTATTCACCAGATCTCACCCCGAGTGACTTTTTTTGTCTCCATGGATGAAAAAAGTCCTTAAAGGGAAATGTTTTGCCAATGTGCAAGAGGTGAAACAAAAAAATATGGCAGAAGCACTAAAAGGTATCAAATCAACGAGCTCAAAAACTGCTTCAGTAGTGCAAAAACATCTAGATAGATGTATTATTTCAAATGGAGAGTACTTTGAAGGTGACTGAAGTTTAAACATGTAAAAATACACAGTTTTTATAAATAAATCCAATTTGGCAGGAGGTATCTGCTCGTAGACAGGAGAAGGAAGTGAGAGGCATTCCCCTGAAGTGGTGCCCATGTTTGGCAACTCTAGATATGATACAGAAACTCAGATGACCTGGAGTTTTCAAGTTAAGGTGACTTCACAGCTGGAAACATTTACTTAATGATCATGATAGAGTTACTGAGGAGATTTCAAAATAAAAACTATAATTCCAGGAAGGAGGCGTAAATGGAATAATATAGACGGAGATTAGAATCACTGAAAACTTAATAGGCAAGTTAAATGTCTTTTTAGTTTTAATGTAGCCGATTAAATTTAATTGTGGTCCAGCTGATAAACTTTTATTCTTGCACCCAATCAGAAAAAGAATTGCATCAATCCACAGCGAAGATGAAAAGGGAACTGAATGCTAAAAGGTAAAAATATCAAGCCCCACAGTTGCAAAGTAAGCTTTTCAAACAGGGCTGGTGCTGGGCTGACCACAGCCCTCTCCCAGAGTCCTGCACACTGCCCAGCTCTGTGACTTTATCAGATCACTAATGTGACCAAGCTCAGTAAGAGAGGCTGGTGACCAGAGCTTGCTGGTACCCTCTGAAGTGCACTTCCATATTCTGCAGAATAAAGCCTCCACCCTCTTTGCTTTTCCCAAGTTTCTTCTCTTCTCAACTACTGTGCTGTAATGTATTCTCTGTTCACAATTCTTCCTCCCTGCCCTTGTTCATCCATTGAGTCTGGACTGTGCTTTGTGGATGAAAGGGCTGGTGCAGGTGCGGAACAGAAGCATCACCTGTTTCTGCTTCTGCCCTTGTCCTCCTGCCACAACCACATGCCCTGAATCACGGCTGCCGTGTGAGCCTGCTCCATGTGGATCCATGCCCTGGACCCAAGTCTCCACAAGGACAAGTTAGTGTCATCTTTGTAATCCCATCACCCTTCCCAGCATTTGGCTAGGAATAGGCTGGCGACAACATTCTGCTCATGAGAGAAGTCTGCAGAGGGCTTTGGGGAAACACAAGAGGAAATGGTCTCATGTCCTCAGGACATTTTTATGACTGCATGTGACTTTTGGTAGAGAGGGCCTCAGCCATCTTCTACCAATATGAGAGTTAAGGTGACACTATGATAACAGACCAAAGCAGTGGAACAAACCAGAGCCTCAGTCACATTGCTGAGCCACTGAATCAAACAAGGCTGAAGTCTCTGAACTTTGGTTACAGAAGATTATCCATTTCCTTGTTGCTTGGTCACTGGGAGTTGGTGAAGAGAGAGAGTCCCGGGGAGTGGTTTGCTGTGGGGTGACAGGAGTATCCACAGGGCACTTCACGGGTTGACAGTGATGCCTGAGCTCATACGCCGCGCATGGGGTGACTTAGGTAGACTGGGGCCACCCAGCTGTTTGCCTTCCTGACTAAGCGCAGTTTGCCAGCAAAGCAAAACTGAATGAAAGAACTTTCCTTGGGGTTCCACGTGCGTTTTCTCAGCCAGTGTATTGGAGTTCCAAATAACACAGGCTACATACTCATAGGCACAAAGAAGATGTAGTTAATTTTCTCAGCCTCCATCCTCGCTAGGTACCAGAGAAACTTGTTAATTAACTTTCTAATTAAACTTTCTGTCTCTTAGGGTTTAAACAATCTCCTTTTAGTTAAGCAATCAGATTATTCAAAGTTCACTTTCCTGGAGGGACTTGTATGAGTTGTGCATTTTGGATGACCCAGTCTCTTGGGTAAATTCTCAGGCTTCCAGGGTGCTGCTGTAGCCCTCTTCTCTTTCCTAAGAGATGCATGAGGCACCTTACTGGATCCCTGCAGTGTCCTCTGGGGGCTTGCTGCTCCCTGCGATAGTATGGCTTGTCTGATCTCCACTGTTAAGTGCTAATCACTGTTGTGTGGCTGGTTCCATATGGTCCTCTCAGGTCATGTCCTAGTACCTATCCCTGGAGTCTGTGGTCCCAGGCACCTGCTCCTTCATGAAGACCCCTCTTAAAGAAGCCTCTTTATCCTACTGATGCCCTGGCTCCCCTGGCCCTTTCCATCCCCTCAGCAGGCACATAGGCATCTCTGCAGACAAGACAAGGCCAGTGAGGAGCCACATGGCCAGCCTGATAAGCTCGGTAACCAAAAGTAATCACAGGATGATCTGCTCAGTTTCCTAACTGGGCAGGTCATAGTAGGTAGTCACACCCTGGGCCAATAGCTTCCTTAGCAAAGCTCAGTCTGTGAGCTCTACCCATTGTTCTTTTGCATCTAGGATAACATACCTTTGAAACATCAAAGTAATTTTCTTTTCCAGACCCCTCAAAAGTACAACAGCTGGCACCAGAGCACGAGACCACCAGAACATTGGACCACAAGCCCTCATTGCTATCTTGTTGCCTTCATATTGCCTCTACTATAAGTGTTAAATGCTAACTATCCTGTACCCACCAATGCAAAAGGACATGCATTTCCCCATTTTGCTTTTCATCCAATCCTAGTCATTTCTCCACTTTGCTTTCCCCCACCTCCCTAACTAACACCAGTAGATTTAATGTGTCTCCCTTACGTTTTTCTCCTTTGATTCTAAATGTATAAAATAAGCTGCAAAACTGCCCCTCTCTGGAGAATTTTCTCAATCTGTTGAGATATTGCTTCTGGCATGTCCTCAGAATGTGGCTCAAATAAACTTTTATAAAACTTTTCTATAGGATTTGGTGCTCTTCCCTCAACACACTGATCTGTGAGAGAGTGGAGATTTGATATAGAGAAGTCCCTCTTCCAGCTCCATAAAGCTTTACTTTTAAGACTGTTGAATTTCCTGAATTATTTAATAAAAAATGAAAAAAAAAACCCTTAGATTTGGAATTAAAATGGCCCCCTTCTGTCTATGCAATATTAACCTTTTACCCATGTGAGGCAATGAACCTCAGGGTTGCTTAGAGGTAGGAGGCCACAGAGTATTAGACTTAAAAGAAGGACAATAAATCAATTCTATCTATCTGTCTAGAAAAAAAAACTATGTAATTATATATGTAATAAATATTATTATATTGTGTTATATTGTACCATATACATATATTTAGCTACATGCAATAGTAGAGAATGAATGGAGACCCTTGGGGGGGTGGCATGCCCCAGGTACCCGGTCACACAGAGTACACTGCCCATTTTCTCCCCTCCTCTGCAGCCCCCTTGCCAAATCAGAAATGCAGGCTTTCTGGGCTTTTTGACCATTGATGAATTCTTTCTGAGTGATTTGATGAACAGTTAAAATTAGTCTTGCAGATCTCTATTTCCCTCCACTCTTACATTAAGGAATCAAATTGAAAATGCTACAAGAGACTCCCGGAACAGAAATCACTATTTAGATGAAGAGGGGTCTGTAACTCTGTCTAGTTAAATCTGAAATAAAAATAAGAAAGGCCATGTTTGTTGGGGAATTGCAATGTCACAGTAGTAATAGCAAACCACACCCTGAACTGAAAGATAGGGGAAAACCACCGACTTCTTCAGTATGGAGAGCAAAATCGGCATTCAGTGCTGTAGGTTTATGCTGATGCCTGGGTCTGTCCCTTAACTCAGGGCCCTCCCTTCTCTTCCTCCTCCTCCTTTTTCAACAGCAACCCATAATAAGAAATACATTTTATTTCTCTGATTCGGTCTGATCTATTTTTTGAACCTCTACCTGAGGATACATTTTTATTGATTTTAGAGAGCAAGGAAGGGGAAAGAGAGAGATCTATGTGAGAGAAAAACATTGATCCATTTCTCCTGCACAAGCCCCGACCAGAGATCAAACCCAAACCTAGGTGCGTGCCCTGCCTGTAGATCAAACCTACAACCTTGGGGCATGGAACGATGCTGCAACCTCGCCTCCCAGCCAGGGCTGTTCTATTCTGTTTCGTTTCTTATATTTTAAGTGCTAGTAATGACCCAATAATTTGATATCATTGCCCTCTAGTAGATTATGATCTATAGCTTGAAAACTGCATACTGCCTTTAAAAATGTTTCTCAAAAGGTGATGATCCAAGGACATATCCTAACCCCCCACACACACTAAATCACAACCTCCCAGAGTTCTTATTTTAAAATGCAGATTCTGAGCCCTTGATTTCTTTCCTGGACTCTGGAGGTGAATACATTTGCCTATGGCAATGGCTCCCAGTCACTATTCTCATTCTGGCATGGACCAAGGATCAGGACTGGGATGACAGCAAACCATGGGCTCCCAAGAGTAAGGATGGACTGGAGAGACAGAAGCCTTAGCTCAGTGCTGAAGGAGGCTTAACAAGCATCAGCCCAAGGGGCAAGGGGGAAGCTGGAGGACAAACGGCCCAGAGACGAGCGAGGGAGAGAAACAGGAAAAGCAGGACAGGGGAAGGGCTGAGCCTTGCTGGATTAGCCAATGCAGAGCAGAGCAGCCAAACGAGGTCCAGCTGGGGCCACTCTCTGTGGGCGCAGACCAAAAGCAAAGTCTGAGAGTATGGCCTGGGATTTCTATTTAAGGAAGCTCCCCAGGAGGTTTTTATGCAAATCAAGTTGTAGAGACATTGCTGGGCATAAATCATGCCATTCACTCTCCAGGAAGATTAAAATTTGCAGCTGCAGGCATGAAATAAATGTTTAACGTGCAGCTATCCGCACAAGTGAGATTTAGTTATTTCACTGTCATTATAAGCCGTGCTTGAGTCTTTCAGTGGAGTCTCCCTTCTATTTCCTGCCATAGTTTCAACAAAATCTTTGTTCTTCTGCAAGAGTCGCAGTAATTGGTTACAGTTGTTCAGTGAAATTCAGATCCACTTCTCACTACCAACTTACTCAGGGCCCATGTTCACACAAGGACATACAAGGGGGTGCGACTAAAATAGGATTTTTAAAAAAGACTTTATTTTATTTTTAGAGAGAGAGGAAGGGAAAGTGAGAGGACAAGAAACATCAATGTGTGTTTGCCTCCTGCATGTCCCCTACTGGGGACTTGGCCTGCAACCCAGGCTTTCGCCCTGACTGGGAATCGAACCTGCAACCCTTCATTTCACAGGCCCATGCTCATTCCACTGAGCTATACCAGCCAGAGCTAAAGTAGGATTTTTGAATGAGATAGGTTTGAGGGTAGGTTTTTCTCAGCTAGGATTTGCAAAATTCCATCACCTGAAAAACCAAATCCCGAAAGCAAATATATTAATTTTTAATGAAGAAAATGTAACTATCAGGAAGATGGATGCTCATGTTTGGGAAGCGCACCCTCTCCCTGCAGGCAATTTCCCTGGGATACTAAATTATCAGAGCTGTTGCCTGGTGATCATGGCGTTACCACAAGTGGAAATAGTCAGGTGCACCTGATATCCACTGTGATAAATGCATCTCCTCCCTTCCCTAGGGACACAGTTGCACACCCGCTCCCCCCAGGTCAATAGGTCCCATTCCTGGGGCAAGGCACTTCCTATCCTGGACATTTTTGAGACATGAGAATCTCTAAATCTATTTTTTTTCTTTCTCGTTTTTACAAAACAGAGTTTTCAAACATTTCTTTTATTTGTTTATTAAAGAAAACTCAGATGAGCAAAATACATGAAACAAAAAATGTCACTCTCCCTCCTCCTACTACCCCACCAGAGAAAACTGCTGTTAACAACCTGGTGATTTTTTCAGACTCTTGTTTTCATCAATTGTTCTCATCTTTTTGGAGCATAGTAGCCCCCACTCCCGTCTCCAGCCAGGGGTATGTCCTAGCTCCGGGTAAGGAATAGGGGATAGGGCAGAGATGGCAAGCGGAGCACACAATTGCACACCTTCTGGGGTGGAATTCAGATGTGCTAAAGGCGATGCAGCCGTGTGTTGCACACAAACACAGAGGCAAACTCTCTGGGAGTTCGCCTGGCCCACGTTCGCTGGTAACCAAAACTTCCCCCATGAACTGCCCCTGCTCAGGGCAGCAGAACTGGTCAACTGAAAGCAAGGTGGTAATTACTGTTGATATTTATGGACCATTTATTCTACTGGGGGTGTCCAACATGAGGCTCACTGGCTGCATAAGACTCAGGATGTCTGTGAATACAGCCCAACACAAAATCATAAATTTACTTAAAACCTTTTTTTTCCTCATCAGTTTTCATTAGTGTTTGTGCATTTAATGTGTGGCCCAAGACAATTCTTCTTCCAGTGTGGCACAGAGATGTCAAAAGGTTGGACACCCAACTACTGTTAGCCAATTACTGTTTGAATATTTCTTGAATACTTCATTCCAAGCATTTTTCCACACACTGGAAACAGAAATAAAACAAAATTAACACTGCTGTCATGAAACTTCCATTTTCATGTAGAGGTAAACAGTGTTATAAACAAGTGAAACAAATAGTATATTGAATGGTGATAAACGCTGTGGAGAATAATAAGTCCAGAAAGGGGGTAGGCTGGAGGAGAGTAGCATTTTAATTACAGCGATGAGGAAGGTCTCTGGGAGAAGGTGCCATTTGAATAAGCACAGGAAGGAAGGAGGTGAGGGAGTGAGCCATGTGGACACCTGTGGGAAAGCTGTTCTTGGTGGAGGGATGAGCCAGTGCCGAGGCCCCGAGCAGCCAGAGTGGCTGGACTGGAGTCTGGAAACAAGGAACACAGAGGAGACGAGGCTGGAGCTGAACTGGGGTAGGGAAGCGCCAGTTCGTGTTGGGCCTGGTTTATAGGCCACTGTACTGACTTTAACTTTTACTCTAAAGTGAAGTGGGAAGCCCTGGGTGTGGGGAGCAAGACAGTGACACACTCTGATGTCCTCTTAACAAGACACCTCTGGCTGCCATGTTGAGAGCAGACTGCTGGGGGCCTGGGGTAGATGGGGACTTACTGAAATACTGCAGCGAAAAGTGACGGTGGCTTGGACTGAGGACGTGCAATGGAAATTGTAAGGAGCGGATGACAAGGTCTGCATGTGTTTTAAAGACAGAACTGCCGGGATTTGCTAACAGACTGGAAAGAGGGTTCAGAAATGACGGGGCAACCGGGAGGATAAAGTTGCCATTTCTTGTGACGAGGAAAACAGTGGGAGAAGCGGGTCATGGGAGGAAGATCGGGTGTTCAGTGTAGAGAAGTTAAATTTAAAATGCCTGTTAGTTAGACATAAAAGTGGCAATAACTGTCCTCCAGGCATGTATCTGAAGCTCAGCATGCAAGATGGAAGGAGACACCTAGGAAGAACATAGGCAGAGAAGAAAGAAGGTCTGAGGCCTATCCCTAGGTCTCACCACTACTTAGAGATCAAGGAGATCAAGAAAACCAGGACGTGAGACTGAACGTGAGAACCCAGTGAGGAAGGAGGAAAGCTAGGAATGGGAAGGCAAAGCGAAGGAGGAGGGAAGGGCCAGCTGTGTCACATCCTGCAGAAAGCGAAGGGAGAGCCCTGGGGTTGGCACCGTGGAAGTTACTAGCGGCTTCAGTAACAGCAGCTTCAGCAAAGTGATGGGCAGATGAAAGCTTAATGGGAGTGGTTTCAACACAGCATTTGAGAAGAGGAATTGAAAACAGGGTAGACAATTCTTTCTGTGAGTTTTGCTCTAAAGGGAAAGGAAAAATGAGTGGGTTAAAAAATGCACCCTCGCTCAAAGTGCTTTTCATCAATTCATCCTTACAATAGCCCTGTAGAGTAGGAACTAGTCTCATTTATAAATAAGAAAATCGGACAATGAAATGGATATGCCCAGCAAAGCAAAACTCAGGAGAATAGGCTTCACCAGCCAAGGGTGAGAGCAAGGAGCACGTGGTTTATAGACCTGCCTTGGATCCCAAAGGTTGGCTCTTTACCTTCATGATGCCCCTTATTTTTCTTACTCATTGACTGGGTCTCCATTCTACACAGTAAAGAGTCCAATTAGCACAGTTACTATATTTAAAATCCTTCTCTGAAGGTCAGACTAAATCGCAGGAGGCAGGAGTTTAATTTACATCTAACGGGTCATTTCTGAGCCTTCCTGCCTGTTGGCTTGAATTTAGTTAGATTTCCCACAAGCTAGCACACTTCTCTTCTAGCTCAAGAGCTTTTGCATTATTTAGGGTTGCTGCACAAAAGCATTGTGTGAGATCTACAAATACAGTCTCTCAAAGATTGGGGCCCTTCCTAAGGAATAACAAAGCTATTTTTAATTAAATTAAAGAAATTTAAATATTTAACATGTCAGTCCTTCAAGCTGACCATGTTTGCATGAATCGCCTCTCTGACTCTGATTTGAGACAATGTTTCTGTGTATAACTCAACTTGGCAATTAATAAAAGTATTTTTTACTGTCACTATTCATTAGTTTTTCTTGATCCCAGAGTCACAACTTTGCCTTGATGTGTCAATACAACTGGTAACAGCTGATTGTGTTGACTTTCAGTCTAGTTCCAAATACTTTAATCAAAAATATGTGTAACCATGTATATGGGCCAAGTGCTAATTAAAGTAATTTTTCTAATGTCTTCCCCATTTTGAGTGGCAATTATAACTTTGGCATGTCTTTATCAGAAAAGAAAATATCTACTTTTTTGTTTTTGGAGGAATACAGGAGGAAAGGTAATAGTTTATGGCTTGAAGAGTCCCAACTGAAATCTGACATTAACAGCTCCCATTCAGATCCTAGTTTGAAGACTTCTATCCAAATCCATCTGATTTAGGTTTAGAAAAGTATTTTCTGCTCTGCAAAAATACATTTAAAAATTACAGAAACCCCATTTATTGTTTAACATCAGTTATTTAGTATGATGGTGTGAAGATACAAGCAAAATATAATTCTATTTAATGGATGTCATTGTTGGACCAATAGCTTTATTGTGTGACATTAATCACAGGATAACCGTGTGCCCACCATCCAAACATTCACCATTCTACTTTGGGGATTAGCTGAAAGGAGCAAGTGCAAGTGAAAAATTTTTTTCACTTATTTATACAACAAATGTTTACTGAATGCCTGCTATATGTCAGTCACTGTACTAGTAACCCAGAATACAAGACTAGGGAGAATGGGGCCTGGAAGACACATAGCACACTCAAAAATATGTCTTGTAAAGGGAAAATTCTATAAGGAAAAATGCCTATCTAGCGGACTCCCTCCAAGCATGAGAATATTG
>PVKM010026711.1:0-19174 GCA_004027735.1 Carollia perspicillata | reverse complement strand
AACTTTTGAATCAAAACTGTTTGTTTCTTAATTTGGATAGCCTTCCAACCATATCTCTTTCCCTGCTAGTATCTTTCAAGATATCCTACTTTGTTTTCATTTCCTTCCCCCAACTTACTAATAAGGTAAAGTTTCGTTTCTTTCCTTTTTTTCTTAAGTATTTGGATTCTTTTCATAGCCAGTTTGGGCTCTCACTGACTTCCGGAAGTTCCTGATAGAGACATTTAAAAAACACAGAGCGATATTCAAGTTCACGTGTGTGTGTGCACTCTAAAGCGGGCCACCCGCTCCCGTCTGGGAGGTGTACGCAGTGTGCTTAATTTGAGACTGGAGGTGCAGGTCCCTGCAAGTCCCGGACCCTGGCTGGGTCCTGCACGTGTGGACAAGGTGCTGTGTGTCCAAGTTCACTCACTAGCACTGGCCCAGGCTTCCGATGGCGGCTGCACTGAGACAGCCCTGCTTGCTGTGGATGGGAGCAGGCCGCCCACCAGCCCAGCTGCAAACTCATTACTCTTTCTGCACCCACACACACAAATGGACTCAGGTGTACACACAGACACACATTTGCTGCAGTTGAATTGCTAACCACCCCATGAGCCCAGGAAGAGCAGTTTCCTCTGGGGGCTATTGGGATGACCCCATGTGAAACTTCTGTGTCCATCACAAAAGTCTCTAGAATCTTCAAAGTGTAGCCACTGTTCAAGTGTAGCCACTGTTCGTTTTACAAGGGATTACGTTAAAAAGATAGGCAGTGATGCAGGCAGTTCCAAATAAGTGGAACAAATAGAAAGAGGCTGAGAGTAAGGTTTGGGGAGATCAGGGAAGGCTTCCAGAAAGAGGCAGATCTGGACTGGGGCCTGACAGGAAGACCAGAGTGAGGATGGAAGGTGAGGAGAAGGGAGGGTGGGTCATCCAGGCTGGAGGCATGGGGCCATCGGGGTTGTTGAGGGGTGTCCTGACCCATGGAGAAGGAGCAAGAGGAAGAGTGGGATGGGGGAGTTCTGGTCTCTCTTCAAATCAGTCACTGGCTAGTCTGCCCTCTGCTGGACCTGGGGGCTGTTGGGCTGGGATGCTGGATGGAACAGTGTTCGTTGTTTTATTCCCATCCACTAAAGAGATATTTATAAAGCACTTGCTATACACCTGCTTCCTAGTCTTGTGAAGTTTATAGCCTAAAGCAAATTAAGCTAAGCTAAGCAACTGAGTTAAAGAAAAACCCACAATTTACAAACTGTGGGAAACGGGATGAAGGAAGCACACAGTGGCAGGGAAGGCCAGTGGGCAGGGCTGCACTGAGAAGGCCTGTCTGCAGAAGAGACATCTGGGCTGACTTCCTCAGGGACAAAAGGTCCAGAAGGAGCTTGAGGGTCCTAGGACTCCAGTCAGACCAGAGCAGGGGGGCAAAGGAAAGGGCCCCTTGGTGACATCAGAGGTGGGCAGACAGCCAGAGGTGGACAGTGTCAGGTAGGATTGCTGGGGATTTTCCATTTTAGGGACTCCCCTGTGGTTTCTGGGTGGAGGGTGGGCTGTCGTGGGACCATCGAGGAAATGGGGGGACCAGTAGGAGGCTCTGAGAGGTCCATTAAGGTCTGTATAGTTTTGTGGTGGCTACAATAACAACACACCACAAGTCGGGTGGCTCGAAGAACAGAAGGGCTGTCTCACTGTTCTGGAGGCCCAGGTGCCTGCAGGGCCAAGCTCGCTCTGAAGGAGCTCTGAGCAGGCTCTGCCCTGGGCCCCTCTCCCAGCTTCCCGTAGCCCCAGGCGTGCCCTGGCTTGTAGGCGTTTCCCGGAGTCTCTTCACAGTGTCTCCCCTCTGTGCATATCTGCCTCTCTGTCCGAATTTCCCCTTCTTACAAAACTCCAGTCATTTTAGGTTGGGGCCCAGCCTAAGGAACTCATTTTAATTTGATTGCCTCTATAAGGATGTTATTTCCAAATAAGGTCACATTCCGAGGTACTAGGGGTTAAGACTTCCATGCATTTTTGGGGAGGTACGGTTCAACCCATAACGTGGCAGCTTGGCCTCAGCAGGGACGGTGAAGGCGAGGAAAGGAGCTACACAGGAGGTGGGTTCTGGTGGTCGAGTTCGCAGGACTTGCCAGTGAGAGGGGCTTGGAACTGGAGGACCCAGGTCTATGCCTTTGGTAAGTGGGGGGATGTTGTGCTCCCTACTGAAAAGGGGAGCCTGGGACAGGAAGCATTGAGGGGGGCTTGGCCTGGACCCTGGAGGTCTAGTTGGGGTGCGTTGGGTTTGAGATGCCTGTGAGTTGAGTAGGCATTCAGCCTTGAGAAAAAAATTCAGGAAATGAGAGATTAGAGATGAAATTTAAAGCCAGAGAAATGGATGAGACCCTTTTGGAAGACGGCAAAGAAAACAGTGAGGACTAGGCCCTGAGACAGGTCAGGAAGAGGAGGGGGAACCTGGAGAGGGATGAGGATGAGCTTGCCGAGTCTGCTCTGCCATGTACGTGGTGGGGGCAGGGCAGGGTCGCACTTTGAAGGGAGCCAGGTCTGCTGAAGGCCACGCCGATGATGTTGACTGCCAGGAAGAACCGGCTCTGGGGCCCCCCAAAGTTCCCAGAGCTCTCCCGCCCTCAATTGCTGCATGCATGTTTTAGCAAACGGACTCTCCTATCTTGCTGAGGCATGTGGTGGTGGCATTTGCTGACTCAGGACCCCAGAGGATGTTGAAGAGCCTAGAGGTAGAACCTGAGCTCACACATTGCTTCTCTTTCACCTTAGCTGTCATTTTAACTGCCTGGGAGAGGGGGACAACCCAGCCAGTTTATCAGAATGGCCCTGCCAGCATCGGGGAGTGGTGAGCGTTTCAGCTATGGCAGGGGTGTGGTGTGTGTGTATTTGTGTCTGCAGACATGTGCCTACTTGCACATTTGTGCGAGCCCAGGGAAAGTGCCATAAAACCACCGGCAGACTGGCTTATCCATTTAGCAACATCTCTGAAACTGGGCTGAAGTGTTTGAAGCTGAAAGAAAAGGTTATATTTGGAAATAACTATTAATACCCCTCAAGTATGTAGGTGGAAACTGAAATGACAGGTCATGGATTCCTTTTACTGCTGGAGACCGCCTGGGGATGAGTAGGTGGTGGAGAGAATGGAGAGAGGTGGGATTCCCCTACAGCCCGGGGCTGGCTGACCTTCCATCCTTCCTGTCCCTGGGCATGTGTGGCCAGGGCTGCTTCACAACCTTCTCCTCTGCAGTCTCCATGTCTGTGGGAGACTCCAGAGTGACCTTGGCAGGACAGGCAGAGGGTGAGGCTCCTAATGGGTTGATTTGAGGGGCTGCAGCCAGCGGTCCCCTTCTCCCAAGTATCCCCCCTTCCCCTTGGTGCTGTCATCAAGGCCTGGAATTCTGCAGCTGGATCTTCGTGGTTTGGAATACGAAATGTTTTCTGGTGTTCTAGATTCACAGCACCAAAGCCCATGGGAAGTGTAACAACTTGGTTGCCAGCTAACATTTTAATGCTAGTTAACGACTAGCTGACAGCAAGGTCCATGTGAATGCAAGGTCACATGCTCAGGGAGGGAAGGTGGGAGGCAGAGAAGGGAGGGAGGCAGCAGCCACAGTGCTGCTTGCGTTGCCCCTGGGGAGGCGCAGTACCCAGGCAGAGGGGACTGTGATTTAGGGCAATGTGAGCTCCATGTCAAGAGGGCAGGAAAGGAGGCAGTGCCTGGGCTCCGTTTGGTACTCCTATGGTCTGGGAATTGCCCACCATCACAGGAGTATAACAGGGGTAGGCTGCAAAGACAAGGTCAAGACTCAAGTACCTTGGTTCCCTCATTACCCTGGAGCACAACAAGGGTATCTCTTCTGCTTCCGTCACCTGTATCACAGACCATCTTGAGCCCTGGGGCCAAAACAACCTGTGCTTTCATGACTGTCTGATTTCTCATGGTGGAGGGTCCCTCTGCCCAGCGGGAACAGTGCTTTCCAGGTGAGCTCATCCGGCATCTTTGCTGGCCTTGTCTGATATCTTTGCTGGTGGATGGCCAGCCGAGAGCTGGGTCCATGGCCCACTGCAGCAGATTGATGAGTCCCAGCCATCCAACCCCGGCCCTGCAGGGAGCACCCCAGCTCCTCCCTGTTGGTAAACCTCACTCATTCTCGAGGAGTCAGATCAAAGCCCCTTCACCACGACCCTTTCTTCTTTCTCTAAATTCCTGCCACACTCCTTTTGATCTAACATCCATCCTTATCTTGGTCTTCAGTGCCTTGGCCAGCCTATCCTGTCTTCTAAGGGCTGGCCTGTGTCTTACTTACCTCAGTGCATCTCCTCTGTCTTCTCGCCACCCCAGAGCCCTTAGTGCAGTGCCACGCACAAGGTGGGCCCTTGGGGGGAAAGGTGGTTGTTTTGGCGATGACGATGTCCCAGGTGTTTATGGCATTTAGGACACACTCTTTTACCGTGATTGCCAAGGTCCCGCATCCAGTGGCCCTTTCGCCTCTCGGCTCATCTGCCAGCCCCTACCCTTTACTCACTGCATTCCATCCACATTGGCCTTCGTTCAACTCGTCCCAGCCTATGTTGCTCCTCCTGGAATGCGCCTCCCCTTCCCCTGGTTAACTCCTTGTCACCCTTCTAGTCCTGGCCACATGTCACCTCCTCGGGGCAGTCCTCCCTCCCCAGGCTGGGTCGGGGTCCTTTGCTCTGAGCTCTAGTGGAACCATTTTCCTCTGCCTGAGTTCAAAGCCCTGGCCTTCCCGGTGAGTATGCACAACTGAGTGACGGTTGGTTGTCTGTCTGCACTGCTCAAAGAGCTAACAGCCCCTCGTCTGCCCACCAGGTGGTTGGACAAAGATAAGGATGATGGGCAGTTGGTCCGAGAGCTGCTGCCCAGTGACAGCAACGCGACCCTGAAGAGTAAGTTGTCCTGATGGCCAGGTGCTGGCTGGGCCCTGGGGGAGGCAGGCCCCTTCCCTTGGCTACACAGAAGCAAACCCCAGAGAAGGTGGGCGCTCCTCACTTTATCCCACGGGGCCAGCACCGGGGAGGGTGCCGAGGAGGAGGCTCTGGGGGAGAACCCAGAAATCCGCCTGGCTGCACTGTGCACACAGACTCTTGGTGGCCTCGGGTGTGGGGCCCTGCATGCCTATGGACCTCTGCTGATTAGAGCAACAAAAACGGTAACGCTAAAGGTAAAAAGGATTCTCCTTTCCTGGATGTTCTGTCCTTCCTTGGGCACAGATGGTACAAACCTTTCTGCATGATAAAACTGAGTAACATCAGCATAGTGTCCCACTTAAGAACGGGGGGCTTTACGTCCACATTAGGCCTTCACCCCTGACCAGCTGCTGACCAACTGTTGACATCTTGAGCCAAACATACAAGCTTCTGGGCCTCCTAAGCCTCACTTCTAAAGCCGAGGTCAGAGTACTTCGCAATAATACTGTGCATATAACATACTAGACGCTGTTGGCAAAGGTTGATGCCCCCTTTGCCTCAGGTTCCTCATCCACCAGATGAGAAATTGCTTTAAATCCTTTGACTCTTACATTTTAGTGTTGCATGCTTTCCTGTTCCTAGCAGGTCCACACTTTGTGGGGCAGATTGAACAGGTATTAGAATTCTGATGTAGTAGATGAAGGGACCCCATGGGGATGAAGGGAACCCTGTCCCAAGTCACAGGGCCACTTAGAGAGAGCAACAGCCCACCCTTGCTTGCAGACCACCCCCCACGATGTTCCTCACTACTCTGCACTAACCTCTCCCTTCCTGCCTCCTGCCTCGACTGCTCAGACTACCGTTACCACATCAGCTTGAAGACGGGGGACATGCCTGGGGCCAGCACAGACTCCACAGTGTACATCAAGCTCTACGGGGACAAGTACGACACCATCAAGCAAGACCTTCTCGTCTCTGACAACAACCTGAAAGACTATTTTGAACGAGGCCGGGTGGATGAGTTCACCCTGGAGACCCTGAACATTGGAACTGTAAGTCTCCTTCCCAGGGCCACACAACATCATCTCCCCCCTCCCCTGCATATGTATATCTGCACATGGGTTTGTAACGGGGAGAGACCGGAGTCGGGGGAGTTTGTTCCTTGGTTCTTGCCTTTCTCTCAAGATGAATTCAAACGAGAAACAACACGTATAGTGGAAATGAGATAGCAAGTTCGTTTATGAAGCACACACAGCCCAGAGCTGTAAGCAGGCACCCTGCTGGTCTGAATGCCCCACGTATGGAGGAAACAAGGTTGTTAGTAAGTTTGCTCTATATGTGTGAACCGAGGCTTCAAGTGGACACTCAGCTCATCTACGTGCCCCGACCATTGGGGTTCGGGGGTTGTATACCTTAGGCGACTTCTAGGTACCCCTCCCTCTTCCCTTTCTAAACCTTGGGAATAATGCACAGCTACGAAGGCTTTCTTTCTCAGCTAGTAAAGGCCGTTTGTCTAGTGAAGTTGCTACAGAGGCCCCCTCTGCCAGCACAGAGTCTCAAGGACCCCCTTCCTCTGGCGCTATCCCTGCTTGTGATGTTCAGAACGCCGGCCGTCTTGCCAGACTGGGCTCAGAACTGCTGAGTCAGTGGGTGAGACATGTCTCTTCCTCCTCCCTGCCTTAGCTTCCTATCTGTTCTACCTAACAGGTTCATACACACATACACACACCACATGCCACACACGTGTGTGCACACAAATGTACTTATTTTGAAGAAAAAAAAAATGCCCACTCAGGGGTTAATGAGGTACATTGCTTTCCAGCTATGACCAGAGCAGCCAAAGACATGTGAACAGAGGTTAAGGTTCTGGAGTCTCTTTGGGGATGGAATGCATGTAGGTAGTGGTGTAGACCCCACATTTCCTTTACCTCTGTAGCCAGGACCAGCGTGCCCAGGTCCCAGACACTGCAGAGGGGGACACTGGCATGCAGGGAAGGGAAGAGGAGAAGGAGAACGGCAAACTTCAGTGTGCACCAGTGTAGGGCCAGGGAGCTTGTCTCTGTGCACACTCCCAGGCCACACCTGAGAGAGTCTGCCCTAGAAGAGGGGACCCGAGAGTCCATCTCCGTCAGGACCTCGGGCGGCCCTGATGCGAGGGGTCTGAGCGCTTCACCCAGAGAAGCGTGGCTCTGACTCTCTGGATCTGAGGTAGGAAGCATTTCTGGAAATGCCTGGGCTGGACTTCGTGTTACCACCCGCCCCTCTCAGGGTGTGGCTTGTGGAAATCCAGACAGTCACAAACTTCCCACCTGCAACCTCAACTTCCCTGCCCCTCCCCTCTGGGGAACCTCCCCTATTTCAGGTGCTCCACCAAAATGCACTCTGGGGAGAGATCTATGTCAGTCATGCATATCCTGAAGGTAATGAGCTTCAATCAAAACTGTTTTAGCAAAATATATTTACATTTTAAGCTGAATTAGTAATTGTAGAGTGACATACTGTTCCTTTTATTTAGGATTTCTGGCAGCAGCCAGAAGATAAATTGGATGTCTGAGGGGAAGGGGAGGGTGTTTGGACCCTTTTTCATATTTCTGAAATGCCCCCTCCACAGGCAGTGTGGGCTCTGGCCACTCACAGCCTGGGTCTGAGGCTCAAGGCTTCCATGTACCTATCATGTGTAAATTACAGCCATGTGCATATAGTAAATGTTCAATAAACAGTACCTGGTTCTTAGTACTGCTCCATGTCTATAACAGTTGCTCCAAGTCAGGTGCTAGGTATAGAATTGAAAGACAGTCCCTGCCCTTTAGGAGCTTCCTGTCATATCAGGCAGAAGACACCTACCTACCTGTCCCTGTATTTAGTCTTCTAGCAGTCCCTCCCCAGGACTATCAAAGTTCCAGTACCACAGAAAGACAATGAAGCTCTCCATCCATGTCCCTTGGCATGCACCCAAAAGGCTCTCAGGCTATGTTTGCAGACATCATAGTTAGTTGCCCTCTGACAATTCCAGGGAACCCAGCTACATGCACTCAGTTATGGCTCTGTTTCCATTACCAGCTGCAAAGAGACACTTAGTACTCAAAACACTGAGATCAGCTGGCAGGTTTCTGGCACCAGGCTCATAGCTGACATCACTCCTCCAAACCATCACAGAGAGAATCCAGGGGGCTGGAAGGGGTCTCGAAGGCTATCTGATAATTCCATCTGGTGTTAGAATTGCCCAGTAAACAACATTTCAAAAATCATAAAAGCGGTTTGAACATTGAGGACCCAAGCATACATAAGGATGATAACATGATTATCCACGTGATCATCTGTATTGCTCGTGGGAAAAGATGTTACAGTGCAAAATAGCAAAGCAAGTGGACTTCTGAGTATCATTGGAAAAACGTTCCCATGTTCAAGAAGGAGAGGAGGAACAGGACACAGAATGACAGCACCCTGAGAGGCTATCCACATATTCTGTCACCTATAGGATGGGTGTGTCAAAGAAGAACTGCAGAAATACGTGCACATCAATAACATGGCTGCCAGATGCAGGAGGCTAGCTTGCAAATGTTTGCTTTCTTGTGAAACCACCACGTTATTATTAACTGCATATTAAGTACACTGCCTAATATTACTAAGTACATACCAGAGCCTTCAAAGTTGGTGCCACACCTATTCCCCGACTTGCGTCCTCACAACTTCCCCGGGAGTTGAGCTGGGCTGGAGGAGGGAACAGAGACTCCAGGAAACAGAGGTCGTGCTGTAGCCCCCCAGCTGGCTGATGGTGGATAGGAGCAGGACCCAGCCTCCACCTGCTTAGCCTCCCTCTCCTGAGGAACTGGGGGCGGTGTTGAAGAGAGCAGTTTGTGAGGGTGTTTGGAGAGGTAGGGATGGAGGCATGGCGGCTTCTGGGCACCGGCTCCTTGCTCACCCGCAGCCTGAGTTTCCTTTCAGATCAACCGGGTGGTGATCGGGCACAATGGCATGGGAAGGCGTGCCGGCTGGTTCCTGGGCAGCATGCAGATCCGTGTGCCCCGCCAAGGCAAGCAGTACACCTTTCCTGTCAACCGCTGGCTGGACAGGAACAAGGCTGACGGGCGCCTGCAGGTGGAGCTCTATCCCAGCGAGATCGTGGAGATCCAGAAATGTATGGAGGAGGCAGGGGTGGAATAGCAAAGTTAGGCTCCTGGGGAGTTGGGGAGTGGGGTGGTGGAGGGCCTATGGGGCACCTTACATCTAGTCTCCAAGGGGAAGGCTGAGGGGAGAAAATGGGAGCTTCCAATAGCCTCTGCTACTGTTTCTGGGAAGGAAGGAGGGCTCATTGTACAAATGGGGAAGCTGAGGATTCAAAGGATGAAACCTTTCGTTCTGGGCTAATAGGCAGCAAGTGATTTTATAAGAAATGTGTATTCTGCCCTGACTAGTGTAGCTCAGTGGATTGAGCACAGGCCTGTGAAGCAGGGGGTTGTTGGTTCGATTCCCAGTTGAGGCACATGCCTGGGTTTCGGGCCAGGTCCCTCCCCAGTAGGGGACACATGGGAGGCAACCACACATTGATGTTTCTCTCCCACTCTTTCTCCTTTCTGTCCCCTCTCTCTAAAAAAAAAGAAAAAGAAATGTGTATTCTCAGCCCTGGTTGCAAGAGGACAGGGTCCACGTGTTCTCCTGGGAAGACGGGCTGAGGAGATAAAGCTGTTTAATCATTCATTTATTCAATAAATATGCATCAAATATTTCTCTGAGCCAGCACTGCCCTAGGCTCTGTGGAGGCAGCCATGACAAAAAACAGGCAAAACTCAGTCCTTGTGGATTCGACATTCCACCAGAGGAGACAAACATTAAGTATATGCAACAATGCCGAGTAAGAGCTGTGGAGAAGACAAAGCGGCCCTGGGGTGTTAGCAAGGGCAAAGGGGTGCAGGGCCTTCAAGTACAGGGTGGTGGTGCCTGTGAATGAAGAAGCAGGTCAAGGTGATCTGGCCACCCACTGCACACAATGCAAGCGTCGTAGATTCTGGTAGGGCTCAGAGGAGCAAGAAATTATTAAAGGGTCAGAAAGATAGTGGGACCAAAACCTGACACAGAGCATGTCGCTTTCCTCACCTCTGCACTTCTACCCCCACCCTGAAATCAACTGCCCAAGGCCTGCTTTCCCAGGAGGCATCTCTGAGAAGGGACCCTAACACAAACTCACCTCTTTCTTTCCCAGAGCCCTTTGTGTCTTTTCATGCCTGTAGGTTCCTTAAGGACTGTGTACAGAATCAGCTCCTTCCCTCTGTTTATGAACTAGACCTTGATTTTCATTAGAGTAATACAAACACTACTTAACAACAGAAAGATAAAAAGCGATAATCCCCTTCCTACACCATCCCTCTTCTTCAGAGGTGACAACTTTTAAATTTCCTTAGCTTTTTCTTCTGAAATTTATCTCCATATTTTAAAATAATGTGCTTATCGGTTTCTTGATGTTTCAGTCACAGACATTAACTATTGACTTACTCCTATGGAAGAGGAGGACTTAGTTCTCTTAACCCATGTGCATGTGCAAGCATGTGAGTGCACACCCACACACTTCTCCTTCCGACCTTCAATAAAATAAATCAATTTTCAATTTTTACAATATCGTGACTACACAGATCTTATTCACTGCTGAGTCACCTACTGTGCGATGATTGCATTTCACCTTGTGTACAACTTTCTGGGTTTTTTTCTGGAGTTAGTGGTTGCCTCATTTTCCCCATTTGTATAGTTTTCTATATACACACCTTTATTTCTACACACCCATGCATATGCCCACCTATCTGTAGAAGTGTGCTAGGACTGCCATAACAAAATACCACAGACTAGGAAACTCGGACAACAGAAATTTATCTTCTCCTAGTTCTGATCAAGGTGTCAATAGGTTGGGTTTCTTGTGAGGCCTTTCTCCTTGACTTGAAGGTGGCTGTCTTCTCACTATGTGTGTGCGTGGTCTCTCCTCTGTGTGTGGGCATGTCAGCGTGCTAGTCCTCTCTTAAAAAGACATCAGCCATACTGAACTGGGCTCCCCGCTAACAGCCTCATTTTACCTTAATCACCTCTGTAAAGGCCCTATTTCCAAATACAGTCACATTCTGAGACACCAGGGATTAGGGCTTCAATGTATGGATTTGGGGACCCACGATTTTCCCATAACACCATCTGATCTCCATGTCTCTAACAGAACTAAAATTTTGTGTATATGTTCCAACCCAACAAGATTTCTGTTGGTTCTCTCTCTACCTCCTTCTCCTCCAAGCCCCACCATAAGATATTTCTTCAGGAGCCCCTGTCTCCTGCCTTCTAGGCTGCCATGAAGCTGTCCTTTGGGACTTCCTTTTTGCCATCTTTTTGGAACTTTCTCTTTTTTCTCCTGGATTAAATATCCATTCCCTGGATTTCATGTTTTCTTTTTCTGGAGTTTATTCCCTCCCATTAGTAGAACACATTCTCCGCTAGTAGCTTCCTGAGAAAAGGTACATAGAAATGCTGAGAACTTGCATGTCTGCAAATGTCTTTACTCTCACCATTGATCAGTAATTTGGCTTGCTAAAGAATTGAGTCGAGCCCTGACTGGTGTAGCTCAGTGGATTGAGTGCAGGCTGTGAACCAAAGGGTCGCCAGTTTGATTCCCAGTCAGGGCACATGCCCGGGTTTCAGGTCAGGTCCCCAGTGGGGGCCATGTGAGAGGCAACCATACATTGATGTTTCTCTCTCTCTTTCTCTCCCTTCCCCTCTCTCTAAAAATAAATAAATAAATAAATAAAATCTTTTTTAAAAGGCCACAGCTATGGATTGTCTATTTAAAAAAAAAAAGAATTGAGTAGAACTCATTTTCCCTTAGAGTTTAGAAGAATTTTTTTCTATCATTTTCTAGCTTCCTGTGTTGTAATTGAGAAGTCTGATGCCATTCTGTGATTCAATCCTTTGGGGTTTTTTCTTCTCTAAAATCTTATAGGATTCTACTTTAATTTCTGGCCTTTTGAAATTTCATGATGTCTTCACTGTCTTTTGTTCCATCCATTGTTTTGAAACTCATGAGCTTCTTCAATCCAGAAGCGTTTTCCAGTTTAGGGACTTTTTTGTATTATTCATTTGACAATTGCCAGCTTTCTATTCCCTCTAAAATCTTAGTAAGATATTAGACTTCCTCTGATTTTCTTACCTTTCTATCATTTATCATTTTGTTTTTGGGAAGTTTCCTATTTGTTTTTTGGAGCTGTTCTTGACTTTATCCTTGCTGAAGACTATTTTAATTCAGCTACCACATGTTAATTTCTGATAGCTGGTTCTTTTTCTCTGTTGCTCATTTTTATCCATCCTAATTTTATATAATCCTGGCTGCCTACTGTTCTGAAAACCAAGGGACAGGATGGGGTTGGAGAGCTGGTTCTCTCCATTCAGAATGTCAGCCTTTACTGTAACCGCCTTGTCCACATGCTAGCCCCCCTCACTCCCAGCTGAGCCTGGTATTTCTAGTTCAACTTCCTCAGGCTCACAGCCAGCCCTTTTGTTTTCAGCCCCCAGTTTCTCACCTTGCTGTGGTAATGGAGGATCCTCATCTTGTTGACAATAAAAGTCTTCATTTGAAGAAAACCGTGATATTGCCTTACAGGATTGCTGAAAGGGCAAGTCTTAAAATAGTCACTTTGAAAAAATATGGCCTCCTAGTTCTGGAAGACATTTCGCTCTCCAGTGGGAAGTGCCCTCTAGTGGTGCATACCTGTAACACATTTCCATCCCCCAACAGCTTGATAAAGTATTCATTCAAAATATCAACGACTTTCTGTGTGTGAATGTATCGTTTGGTATAGTCTGAAAGGTACCTATATTTAAATAAAAATGATGATTTCAACCCCTCGACCTTTACTGAAAAGAGAAACAAACAAGTACGCTTTGCTTCTTTCTGCCCCCTGGCGCCTGCCCAGGGGGAGGCGCACAGTGGAGGATGGCAGCTGGTACATTGACTATTCTAAATTCCTGGTTCCAGAGGACACGTGTGAGGCAGAAGGTGACTGGGTTTTGGAGTCTGATTGCTTGATTTTGCTGTTCCTTCTGCCTACTCGATTCCTCTATGCCTCAGTGTGTCCACCTGGAAAGTGGGGATGACAGTACTTACCCATAATATCAATGAGGGGATTAGATGAGATAATGGAGCACCAGATACATGGTACAGGCACGGGAAGTATTTTTTTGTTACTATCATTGCTATTGTCATGATTACTAAATGTCCCATTTCTCCCCACATGCCCACCCAGTGGTCCACTACGAGATTGAGATTTGGACGGGGGATGTGGGTGGTGCAACCACCACTGCCCGAGTCTACGTGCAGATCTACGGTGAGAAAGGCAAGACAGAAGTGCTCTTCTTGTCCAGCCGCTCTCGAGTCTTTGAGCGGGCATCTAAGGACATTTTCCAGGTATGTGCGGGGGAGGCGGCAGGGGTGCCCCAGAGGGCCTGCTGAATGCCTTAAAGTGAAGGGATTGGACTAGATCGATGGTTTCCATCTCTGGCTTCTTATTAGAATCACCCAGAGAGCTTTAAGAAAAAAAATACGGCCCACACCCCAGTCAGTTAAGTGAGAAATTTCTAGGGATGCTCCAAACAGCTCTGCTCATACAAACGTGCTCCCGATTCTGAGAACCTCTGGAGTAGATACATCTAACTTAGAAAAATATGGCACTTGGCCCCTGGTTACTGCCCTCCCTCCGGCCCAGTGGCCTCGGACTCTACAGCCCTGTTGGCCTGTGGGTGGGGCCATGCTTCCCAGGAAGGACACTGGTGGGCTGTGGGGTTTCCTGGTTGTGTTTAGAGTGCCCTGGGCCTCAACATGCCCCTTTGAGTAGAAGAGAAAAAGAGAGGAGGATGTGGGCATATTGTTGGCAGGGGAAGAGGATGCAAGGATGGCACCCACTGGGGGCCCATGCATGTTTGATATGAAACATGAGTGTATGTGCATATGTGTGTTTAGGGAGCGTGTTCAGGCTGGTGCCCTCTGTGTGTTGTGTGACACAAGCAGCTGTGCCCTCAGCAAAAAGTCCTAAGCCAGTGCCCAGTAGAGGAGGTCCTGGCTGAGCTGGGCCAGGGCCACAGGTGTAAAGAGGGCTAGTGCTGGATGGGGCCTCATGGAGCGCTGCCCCTGCAGGCACTGCCGAGGGGCGGGGGCCCTAGCCGTGCACCTCTCTGACTGAGATCCTTCATCAGTTCAAACCTAGCTCTATAATGCCTGCCCTGGGAGGATCAAAATGGTCAATGTCAGGGAAAGTGTGTGCGAAACTGTGGCCAGTCATGAAGAGGGCACAGAGCAGTACATCTGGACTCCAACTGGCTGGCTGGATGTGGTGGATGGATTTGCGGCAGGGCTGACAGGTAGGGGAGTGGGGAGGGCAAGTGGGGCTCTCTGGGGGGCTGATCACAGGGATGCTGTGACCTGGGAAATGCTGGAGGAGGGACTCAGGGGTGCAGACCCCATCCCTAAGTAACTGAGGAGAAGAAATTCTTCTTTCCCAGGGATCCTGGGCTCTGTTTGGTCTGATGATTTTCTCACAAAGATGATTTTACCCACATTGTGTCTTCATGAATCTGAAGACCTGAGTTCTCATTTAGGTCTGGACTAAAATTATGGGACACTGAGCAACTCCTGGGATGGCCCTGGGCCTCAGTTTCCCCAGCACATAATTGGGAGAACTGGTGAGATGGCTTTGAGAAGTGTCAAACACCCAGAAGAGGGCCCATCAGAATGATGGGGCCCCAAAAGAGTGGCCTGACTGGCAGGGGCTCCATTTCAGCCCCGGAAGCCCCCCTGAGCTCTTTGGAGGCCAGACCTCACGTCACTGTGAGGCTTAGAACTAAATAGAAGGTCTAGAAGCTGATTCCCTGAAGGAAAGCTGCACTCATCCACAGTGCCCTTCGAGTCAGCCTGTGCTCAGCCCAGTGGGGGACAGAAGCACGAGTAAATAGTCCCTGCTCTTAGGAATTCCCACAGGAGTGGGCAGATAGAGACATGTGGACAGAGAGGAAATCCAGGCTAGGACCTCGGCCCAGCTCTGGGCTCCCTCTGAGCTCTCCTGGGGCCTCTGAAAGCATGAGTGGGATTTTTGTTTTTCACAAATAACACTCTTTTTTTTTTTTTGCTAATTGAAAAAGTTATATATGATTAATCCTGAAAAATTTAAGGGAGCAGATCGCAGAAAAGCACCAGCTAACAAGAAAGTAAAGCAGCTAACGCTCAAGAGTCTGAATGAGCAGTTTTAAGACAGTGATAGAGGATGGAATAAAGGCCTTCTGGGCGAGGGAACTGCATGAATAAAGATATGGAACTAGGAGTAATAGGACTGAGTGTGATGTGCATGGTTAGAGTGTGTGTGGCTATGTGTGTTTGGGGGAGACAAAGAGGGAGAGAGAGAAGGAAAGAGGAGGGGAGAGCAGCAGGGACATCATCTTGACCATCGCAGGGGCTAAGGAAGAAGTAGACTTGGTGGAAGGTGGGGCTGGCAAGGTGTCCTGGAGGGTGGGCCGGGAAACCAGGCTGGATGTGCAGGGGAGAGGCTGCTGGTGGAAGCTTTTGAGCTCGGAGGCCCTGAGCCTCTCCATCCTGTGGCTCTGCTCACAAGCTGGTGCCTGGCTGTGCAGGGAAGGCAGGGAAGGAGCCAGGGGCCACCCCAGCCACTGCCCTGCGCTCTGCACAGCTTGAGGCGGCTGACGTGGGGGAGGTCTTCAAGATCCGGCTGGGACACACTGGCGAGGGCTTCTCGCCCAGCTGGTTTGTGGACATGCTGTGGCTGCGGCACCTGGTGGTGCGGGAGGTGGAGCTCACGCCCGAGGAGGAGGCCCTGAAGAAGAAGGAGGAGAACAGGCTTCGGCAGCAACTCAAGAAAGAGTGGCTGAAGGCCAAGCTGCAGAGGAAGATGAAGAAGAAGAGGAAGAAGGGCAGTGACGAGGAAGATGAGGGGGAGGAGGAGGAGGAGTCCTCATCAGAGGAGTCCTCATCTGAAGAGGAGGAGGAGGAGGAGACTGAGGAGGAGGAGGAAGAGGAGGAGTTCGGGCCAGGGATGCAGGAGGTGATCGAGCAGTACAAGTTCGACGTCAACCGCTGGCTGGCCTGGGGCAAGGAAGACAACGAAATTGTCCTGGAGCTGGCGCCTTCTGGCCGGTCGGGTCCTCAGCGTAAGCCTGAGCAGGGGTCAGAAAGTCCCCTGAAGGGAGTCCAGGGATGGGGGAGGTGCCTGGCTTTCCTCTCACATGGAAGCCCCATAGGTGGGCACCCATCATAGTTTCCTAATAGCTTTCCTAACATGTGTCTTAAATGCCACCAAGGGCAATTCCCTGCCTGGGGTTAACATTGCACTTGTCCCAAGGCTCTCAGGAGGCGTGGATGACTTAGGAGGAGCCCCGATATAACTTAGTGTTGGGGACAGAAGGCAGGAGGGCTGCTGAGGGTGAATTTTCCCAAGACTCACAACCTCTTGGGCTTTATGGCAAAGAAGTCTTGGGTAGGGAGGAGGGGCAAATTCAGGTCCAGGTTAGTGACACTGCATAGGTATCTATAGATACTTCCTGCTTCCCCCCTCCACCTGGAGCCTAGAGGCTGAGCCTCGGGTCCACTCAGAGGCCTGGGTGTCCTCAGTGCTGCATCTTTCTCTGTCTCCAGTCAACACCTATGAAGTCCAGGTGATCACAGGGAAAGTAGCCAACGCTGGCACCAGTGCCAATGTCTACGTGACCATCTATGGGGAGGAGTACGGGGACACTGGTGAGCGGCCGCTGAGGAAGTCAGACAAGAGCAGCAAGTTTCAGCCTGGGCAGGTATGGTATGGGCTTTCCAGCCCTTGGGCAGGTGGCTGGCATTCAGTCGGAGGGAGCCCTCTGGTGATTCCCAAGGCCGCCCTGCCCTCAGTAACTGCTGGGTCCAGCAGTGAACTTTGTTCAACCCAACCAAATTCATGGAAGTGTCTCCTCTGTAAGAGCCAGTGTTTTTGGTGGGGAATATGAGAAAGGCACAGGTGAGGGTCCAGCTCCCTGAAGCCCACAGGAACTCACTGGAGATAGTATAGGCAGCAGACACTCAGGGGCTGAGTGGGTGAAGCAGAGGTTCAAGGAGGAAGTGCTGGCCATCAGATGGTGCTTTGGGGAGGAGAAGCTTGGTGGGGAGGAGAGATGTAAAGGGCCTTGGTGGGTGAGTGTGGGCTAGATATGTAGGTGCTCTAAGATGGCATGATAGAGATGTTGGGGTAGAAATGTGGCAGGCCAGTTTGAGGACAGCGAGTCTCCCTGCAGGGGTGTGGTTAATGCTGAGCCATGGTGGGCGCTGCTTCTGGGGAGCTTGATAAAAACAACTTAAGGGGCAGGGGTGGGTGTGAGGGCCTTGAAAGACAGCTGAAAACCCTGAACTATACCCTGAGGCAGTAGACACCACTGAAGCTTTTGAGCATTGAAAGAAATGCACTCACCTCCCTATTCACCGTGTAGTGGGAAAAGCACAGAAATGCAGCTGTCATCCTTGTCTTTAGACATTGCACAACATCGCCTGGCTAGCACACAGTCCCTCCTCTCACCTTTCTCATTCCTGCCCCCATCCTAAAGCCAGCTTCCCTCACCAACACAGGTGGAGAGAGAAGGGTATCAAATCCATTAGAATACTTCTGGCCTCCTCACTTGGTTTATTTCAAAGACCCCTGGTTCTTCTTTCAACATTCCCTTCCCATGACTTGAGGATCATGGTTTATCTCTGTTTCAATACTTTACTTAAAAAAGTTATAGCTACTGCGATCGGGGACTAAAGAGTTTAAAAAGTTACAGCTAAGAAGTTCCCATTCATGTATTGGGTCCAAGTATGGTCTGTCTCCTGCTTCCTCCATTGTATGCACCCGTTGTACACGTTCTGTCTTCCCACCTCAGCAGTGAGCAAGTCCAGTTCTGTTTCTGTCAATCATTTTGAATTCACACTTCAGCTCATAGCAGGTACTTAATTAAAATTGGCAGTTGAAGAAGTTTATGCACACATGTGCATTCACGGCACACACCCAAGCTCCCCCCCACCCCACGCCACACACACACACATCTCACAGTACAAATCTGGGTGTCCCTTGCTGGTTTGGGTCTTAAATCAGCCCAGGTCCTGGGAGAGTGAAGCAGATGGTGAGGTGGGGAGGGTGCCATACCTCTGAGTGCTACCCTGGCCCTTCCCAGACAGACACCTTCATTGTCTACGCCATTGACCTGGGGCCCCTGACCAAGGTTCGGATTCGCCATGACAACGCGGGCAACAAATCAGGCTGGTTCCTGGAGAGAGTAGACATCACCGACACAAACAACGAGACCACGTGAGTGGGGCTGGAGGGGAAGAAGGAGGGCCATGCCTGCCACTGAGATGGTCCTAGAATGAGGGCTGAGCGTGGGGTGGCTGTGATGCCTCAGGGTGGGGGTGGTGGGGGAGGTGTAATACAGGTTTGGCCCAGTAGCTGGCTGGGTGGGCACTGTCTCCCTCCCTTCCCTCTCATTGGGCAGCCCCCGGGAGCTCCTGGCCCTAGAAGGGAACAAAGGGACTGGTTGACATCCAGTCCCTGATGCCAACCAGCTCAGAGGGTTGGGTCTTCTGTCCCAGCCAGAACTTCCCTGCCCACTCTCCATGCCCAGACGTAGTCACCCAATAAGTCTTTCCATGGGTAAAGCAGCATCCAGTACATTGTTCTACCGCTTTAGACCAGGGACGAGCAAACTTTTCCTGTACAGGCCAGTCCTAAACATTTTGGGCTTGGGGCCATTTGGTCTCTGTCACCACTCCTCTACTTGACCTTTGCAGAAGGAAAGCAGCTACAGGTGATGCCTAACTGGGTGGATGTGGCTGTATTCCAGTGAAACGTTACAGACGTCAAAACTTGAATTTCATGTAATT
The DNA here is from genome assembly GCA_004027735.1 of Carollia perspicillata. NCBI lineage: Eukaryota > Metazoa > Chordata > Mammalia > Chiroptera > Phyllostomidae > Carollia > Carollia perspicillata. The sequence goes on along the minus strand of PVKM010026711.1, from coordinate 366 downwards.
TCCACATGTCACAAAACATTATTGTTTTTAAGATTATTTTTCAACTGTTTAAAAATGTGAAATCTATGCTTACATTGTGGGACGTAGCAGGTGGTGGGCAGATTGGCCCACAGGCCCCAGTTTGCTGCACCTACCTGCTCAGGAGTTGCAGCTCCAACCAGAAGCTGGGCTGGGAAGGGGGTACCGTTGTCCTGACAGGTGAAGGGGTTGCCTCCAGAGGAAGTCAAACTGTAGCCCCAGAATCAAATTGTGTCAGAATCAGGACCAGAACTCCAGACCATCAGTGATGAGTCTGTTATATTTCCACCATTAGGCCACATTGCCTCTTGGGCAATAGGCATGACAGAAGGCCCTGGGATGGGGTGG
>PVKM010026710.1:0-19193 GCA_004027735.1 Carollia perspicillata | reverse complement strand
AAGGGAAAGAGGGAGGGAGGGAGGGAGAGAGAGAGAGATTGAGATTGAGATTAGTGAGCTTTGGCTGAGAGCTGCTGTTGCATCCTTTCCATAAACTCCAGTTAGTGCAGGTTTCCTGAGCATGTGCCGCAGCCCACTGCGGCAGGGGGGTTTGTAAGTCAGGGTGAGGGATGATATTATTATTGATTAATAATAATATTAACAGAGAGGTCCAAGACTCATCGGGTCATGGCGAATTTATTGAAAGAGCGCAAGGCTTTTAAGCACCGTGCCTCAAAAGCTACAAAGCGTATCCTTGAGATAAAAGCTTACAAGTTCCCACAGGACAAGGTTCTCATTAACACATACTTCCTTGCACCTGCAGAGAAGGCCATGCCTTCCCCCTGCGCATGGGAACAACCAGATAACCAGCAGTTGGGAGGCAGTCTGGGCCCAGAACGGCCTTGAGGCTAGAAACCAGGTTTCTATCACCACTCCCATGGTGAGAAACCCTCTCCTTAACCCCTTATGGCCGCTGGGCCCCTACAAGCATGGATCTTGAAGTCGATGGCGTGCGTTAAGGACAAATCATGAGACCTCACCAAACCTTTGAGTCTCCTGTGCCTGGACTTGGTGTGGTTATTAAGATTTTGATAATGATTTGATTATTCACAAGCTTCGAGCTGGAAGCAGTTCTTCTGGCAGTCAAGTGCTTCTCTTTTGTACCTTATCACACACAATTCCTATTTCCTGATTTTCAATAAATCCCCATGGAAATTTTTCCTCCAAGTCCTGGATAGACTTTGTTGATCATATCATGTGACTGTCTGGATTCACAAGAGTGAACTCCTATGTCTAAAATCCAGAGAAGGTGGCACCCGGTGGATGGCATTGCCGTGGACTCTGTCTCAAGAATGAACTTTCAATGGCAAAAAATGGAAATATGTGGTTAGAATGAATTACAAGCTTTTACATTCAAATTTGTGGTTTTTTTTTTGTCTCCTGTAAAAATAGATCTCTATTACAACTCAAAGCTGAGGAGGAGTCATGAGGGTTGCTGAGTTACAGGCGGGCAAACCCCTGAAAAAAGAGAATACACTAGTTAGTAAATTGACTCAGGAAAGAAGAAAAAAAGGTGTCTAAATGAAAGAAGATACCTCTGAATGGTATTGTTAGTAATTACTATCATAAGATGAAATAAAATGGAAGCAGGCAGGGAGGACAGAGAAAAGAAATGGTTCACGAAGCATTTCTCAGAAATTTAGAAATGGGAAGATTTTGAATCAACTCTTTTTTTTTATAATCCCAAGCTTCAAGGAATCATAAAGAGGACATTAAAAACAATGAACAGCAAACTGGAAGTCATTATCAACTGATGGGAAGAAACAGAAAATAGCCTCACAGATGAGAGGGTAAAGATAGCCAAAGCCAAAGAATTCCAAACACTGGATTTTAAAACAGGAGCAGGCCTTGAGGATTGGCAGAGGAGAAATGTTCCCCAAAGTACAGGTAAATGTGAAGAAAGGAAAAAAAGGACACAGCAGGAAAGAAAGGAAGACAATAAAGAAAAATTCTAACAATAATATTCCAAAGAACTATGGAGGAAACAGCTCGAGAACACCTGCAAAAAGAAACCCGGGTAAAGACGCACCTGGGTAATTAGTGGCCAACAGTTTTTGAAGTCCATGTGCAAAGAAGAGGTCTTAACAACATATGGAAGGAAAAAAAGTGTTATCTTGCACAGCTCAATATAATAAAAACAGTACCATATTTAACAACAACCACTCTAGGAAAAAGCAAAATTTGTAGTCCCTGAGTTTAATAGACCAACCAAACCTAGCCCCAGGTTTCCAGCCAAACTACATCTTCTCATTCAAGGGAAAGATTTTTGCACAGCCAGAATAGCCACACAAATTAAATTAATCAATTTTGGTGCTGTAAAAAAACCACTGAGGACAGACAGATTTGTTATTCTCTTATCCCAGTGGGTTAAGCCAAGGATTGCGCTGGGTAGGGTGACCAACCATCCCAGTGTGGCTGGGACCAAAGAGTTTCCTAGGATGCAAGATTTTCAATGCTAAAGCTGAGACAGCCCCAAGCGAATTGGGGTGGCCGGTAACAACCCAGGCAAGCTAACTAGGCTCGGTAGTCAGTAAAATTAAGATGGAGAATTCTGTAACCTCTCCAAATACCTTCCAAGTTTGTTGTTTTATTCTGTCTTCTAGAAAAGCACTCCCAAAATATTCAGCATTTGGTCAATCATTTTACTCATCCAGTTAAATATTGATTGCAAGCTTTTTAATACCTTGGGCTAGGTGTGTGGTTACAATGGCAAATATCCCCGTGTCTTCAGGGGCCTTGGAGGTGAAATGGGAGAGCAGGGTATGAAACAAACGCGAATGTGCAAATAACTGGAAACATGATAGGTGGTGTGAAGGAAAAGGATAGGATGATATGACTGAGAGTGACATAGAAGGTGTCATTTAGACTTGCGTGGGGGGAACTTCTGGCCAGAAAACCCTCTCTGAGGACATGACAGGAGACTAGAGCCCTGAGGATGGGAGGAGAGAGGAGCCAGAGGAAGAGTCAGGCTGCAGTCCCAGACAGAGGGCAGCATGTGCAAAGGCCCTGAGGCAAGAGGGAGCTTGGTAAATTAAAGGAGTTGAGAGAAAGCCAATATCTGTCTTAAATTAAGATCCCCTTAAATTAAGGGGGAAGAGAAATGGCTGTACCCTTCAGCTAGAAAGCCAGAGTGCAGGAGTGATGGTGGTAATAGTGGTCCAGGCAGAGTTGGGGTGGGGGCGGGTGGCTAGGGAGGGGCAGAACCAAGAACAAAGGCTGCAGGTCAGTGGTGGAGAATGATCTTTTTTGCCTGAACTGTTCTGATAGTATCGAAGGAAATCAATACAGCTGCCCTGGGGTCTTTCTGATGAAGACGCGTATGACAAGGCTTTGGAACACGGGTAGAAGCAGAAGCTCTGAGACAAGCTGACAACAACAGAAGGGCAGGGACCTAGAAGAATGCGTTGCGGTGGATAAACACTACTGAGTCTGAGATCTGCAAAAACAAAGGGACAAACTGTGAAGGCTGCTTCTAGCTCCGCTATGCACAGAAGAATAGGCAAGGAGACATTAAAATACGGGTAAAACTTTGGTGGTAGTGGAGAGTCTCATGCCCAGAAGACCCAGAGATGCCTGAATATTGCTTAACAGTCACCTTCAGTGGTCCCCCAAAGAGGCTCTGAGAGACTCTGGCACAAGAAAGCAACATATTTTTGCTAAAGTAATTTTTCCCCCAGCACCCATGAATCCATCCATAATCTGGTACTTAGGCTAAATCTGCAGGGAAAAATTTTCTATGCTTCTAAACTCCATCATTGGACCTATTAAATATTGTAAGTAAAATCTATGTGAAGATGTTGAAAATGTGTTTTACGGTTTTGGAGGTGAAACGGAAGCGGGAGTTGTGGTGGAAATACCAGATTACGGAAAGGCACTGTCACAGGGACAGGGTGACGCGGTTGATCTAGAACAAGAGGATGGACCCTAGCAATGCAGGGAGTCCAATGCTCAGCCAGGAGGAGCCTCAGTGCTGACGAAGAAGGGCTGGGACAGGCTTTTCTGTTCAGGAACCCTGGCTCTGGCTAGTCACAGGCTGCAAAGGACTGAAGGAGCTGCCAGGACGAGGACACAGACATGTCATGACCTCTGGAGGGAGACTTGCAGTGCAGGCTGACAGGGTGGCCATTTCCATGCAGTCCTCTAGCGACCACTCTTATATCGGGGGCTTGTGTGTGCCCTCCCTGGTGGCATGCGTCTAGGGATCGGTACAGATGTGTTACCTGAGGTTTTTGTCATGTTTTCCTTTGCTTCCAAAAGGTGGGACACAGGCTTTCCTCAAACAATGACAAGTAACTCTCTTACTCTCTAGGATTAACTAGATCTCTGGCACCCACATGTCAAACAGGGAAACATTTAAAGGAGAGCCAAATACAGCTACCAGAAAACTTCAGAAATGATTTTAAACCCTAGGAAATCAATACATGGTGTGGATTCTAAAATCTAGTTCAAGTGACCGTGTGACCTGGGACTATGAATGTTTATTTCAATTCTTGCCATAAAATTCCCACCAGGTTATTTATTTTTATATGCTCCAGAGAAATGTCGGGAGGTTCTATGTGGCAACACCCAGTCCGCAGATGATCAGGAATGAAGTCGAAGACCAGAGAGAAGGAGCTCAACCAAACTCAGAGTGTTGTCGAAAAGCAGCTGCGTCACATGGTGCGAGTGTTAAATATAGCAGCGCACAGACTTTGGAGTCAGAAAGACCCGGGTTGAAATCACACTCTGGCACTTAGTGTCTGGGTTAGTGTTGTCACATGATAAATGGGTTAGTGATACTTATTTTGGGAGGATTAAATGAGATAATGTATGCAAGAGCATTTAGCACAGGGCTAGGAACATAATGAGTACTCAAATTTATTGTCATTGCGGTTATAGTTATTATTATCATCGTTATTGTCACAGGACATGTGAAATCATGTTGAGAATCCTCACTATCAACTGATTAAAAAATCACTTTAATAATAGACTCAAGAGACAACTAATCCATTAGATTCACAGGCCTGGTAAATATCCTGAGAAGCTAGCCAAGTAAATAGCATTCAGTGAAATCACTGTAACTCAAGAGAGGATTTCCACACCAAGCCTAAGTGTTACGACAGGAATGTGGCTTGTGCCCTCCTCCCCATTCATAGGTTGAAATCCTAACCCCCGTGTGATGGTATTGGGAGGTCATTTGAGTGGTCCCTCTGACCTCCCACCTTCATGAGTAGGATTAGTGCCCTTATTAAGAAGAGATGGCACAGAGATGGCCTCCTCCCTCTGCTCTCTGCCAAGTGATAACACAACGAGAAGAAAGCCATCTGCAAACCAGGAAGCTGCCTCTCATCACACACCAGATCTGCCGGCACCTTGATCTTAGTCTTCCCAGCCTCCAGCACTGGGAGCAATGAATGTTTGTTGTTTAAACCCCCGGCCTGTGATAATTTGGTATAGCAGCCTGAACTAAGACACTAAGACAATAGGGGTCTAAAATATAAGAGGACAATGATATTGGCCTAGTTGCTCAGAGGTGATAAATTTATGCAGTATTTAAGTATGTGAGAAATAATACTAGATAATATCACCTACTTAGAATATGCAAAACTAAAATGTCTCTGCCAAAAGGCAGACAACGATGAGGGGTTTAATGAAAAGAAAAAATGGGGTAAGATGACAACAAGGAAAGAGAAAAATCTAATAATAGATCAAGAATCAGTCACAAAAATTATTTCACATAAAAATAAGCTGAAAATGTAAGCTATTTTCACAACCAGAGAAATTAAAATAATTTATTAAAGTAATCTATATCATCTGAAATCCCATGCCAGCAGAAGACATGCACAGAAACATTGATAAAATTATGCTATTGAGAGATTTTTTAAGCAATTAAAAATTAATAATAAACACAAAAAACAACAGAGCTAATAAAAATAGCCATGTCAAACATGTGGAGACAGGTCAGAAAGGAGGACAGATATATCTAGAAGATGTAATACATCACACATATTCATTTCTCGAGAAGTAGGTTTTTTTAAAGACTTTATTTATTTATCTTTAGAGGGGAAGGGAAGGAGAGAGAGAGTGAAACATCAATATACGGCTGCCTTTCGTGCGTCCCCTACTGGGAACTGGCCTGCAACCCAGGCATGTGCCCTGACTGGGAATCGAACTGTGGTTGTTTGGTTCTCAGGCCTGTGCTCAATCCACTGAGCTACACCAGCCAGGGTCAAGAAGTAGTTTTGTTTAGCAGGAATTATGAACCCAGAAATGCAAGACAGAAATATGAAACCAAGAAGACAAGTAACGTTTGCACCAAGTTGAGTGGTGGTCTCTTTAGATACATGACTTAATATACTGCAGGAACTTTTGGTCGGTTGGTTTTACATTGTTTAAACGATAGAGAACAATGACACAGAGATCTAAACATAGAAATTATGTTGAGAACTTTATTAATTCTTCAAGCATGACCAGAGTGATCTTCCCAAATCATATATCATTTCTACCTTAAAGAAATCTGAAAGCTTCCCGTGAATGTAGAATAAGGTTTAGGCTCTGTGGCCCACGCTGAAGTGTCTGGTTGGGAGCAGCTGCCCTGAACCAGGCTACCTGCATTGAAATCCAGGCTCCATGACTTATTGGTACGAGCTGTGAGAAGTGCACAAGTTAGTCTTAATCCTTAGTTTATTCATCTGTGACATGAGGATAACACTGTGCCATAGCACTGTGCTGGTGCGCGGTGAGCACACCGAGTAATTGCTGGTGCTATTGTATGGACCTCTCTCTGCCCTTTCAGTCTTCTCTTCCATGTAGTCTTCTTCCAGAAGAATCGCCATCCCCTGCATGCACCTTATCATCTCCAATGGCTGTGTCTTTCACATGATGTTTTAACAAATATTGTCTTTATTTTTAGAGAGAGGGGAAGGAAGGGAGGGAGAGAACCATCAGTGTGTGGTTGCCTCTCATGTCCCCACTACTGGGGACCTGGACTGCAACCCAGGCCTATGCCCTGCTTGGGAATTGAACGGGTGACCCTTTGGTTCGCAGGCTGGCGCTCAGTCCACTGAGCCACCTCAGTCAGGGCTAATATGATGTAATTAAAGGAACCTGACGCTTGCCAAGGTCACAAAGAGAATAAGCAGCAAGTAGAGCAAAACCCGAACTCAGCTTTATTGGGTACCAGACTCCTGCCTTACCACACCTCTGTGGTCCATCTTACACTCACTCACCTCCATTTTGATAGATAAGCTTGCATCAGCTCAGTCTCCTTTTCAGAAAAACTAGGCGGAAATATCTGTTTGAAACTGTTGAGGAGCTACCAAGCAGCGAGGACTTGGAGGGTAAAGATCCTTGGAAGAAGCAAAGTCATTGAGATGAGCCTGCCATTCTGCGTCACTTTTTCTCTCGAAGCGTTTGCTGTTTCAAAAGAGGAACTAAGCAAGTGGGAAACTGTTCCACATTCATGAATTAGAAGACTCAATATTATCACTTCTTTCCAGATTAGTTTATTCTAAACCTAATCAAAATGTCAGCGTATGTGCGTGTGTGTAAAAATTAATAAGCTGTTTCCAAAATTTATATGGAGACACAGAGGGCCAAGACTACCCAAGGCAACCCTAAAGAACAGAACGGGAAGATTGACACTGCCCTGTAAATCGATAGTGAGTACAAGAGTGCAGTATTGGTAAGAGATGGATAAATAAACCACTGGTAGAGAATAGAAAGTCCAGGTACAGACCAACAATTGTACAGTCACCTATTTTATGGCAACAGGGTCATCGCATTACAGTGAGAACACATTTGTCTTTTCAATAAATGGTGCCGGGCAGCAGGATATCCATAAGGGAAAAAATAAATCTTGTCACCTACTTCACACTTTATGCAAAAATCAACTCCAAGTGGATTACAGCTATAAATGTTAACAGATAAAATTATAAAGCACCCTAGCTGGTTTGGTTCAGTTGGTTGGAGTGTTGTTCCATAACCAAAAGGTTGCAGGTTCAATTCCCAGTCAGGGCACATGCCAGGGTTGTGGGTTCAGCCCCTGGTTCAGGCACGTACGGGAAACCACCAATAGATGCTTCTCTCTTGCATCGATGTTTCTCTCCCTTCCTTTCTCTCTAAAAATATCCTCTGGTGAGGATAAAAAACAACTATAAAACTTCTAGAGGACGTGATAGGAGAATATGTTAATGACTTTGGAGTAGACAAAGAGTTCTTAAACATTAGGGTGGAAGGAACATGAGGGTGGGAGGAGCACTAAACGAAAAAGAAAACATAAAAACACCGCGCTGTATAAAAATGAAGAACTTCTGTTCCTCAAATATGCTATTAAGAGAAGAAAAAGCATACCACTAAGTGGGAGAAGATATTTTCAAAACATGTACTTGACAACGAACTTGTGTCCGGAATATAAAAGGAACATGTCCAAGCAATCAGAAAAAGATAGATAATCCAATGATATAAAAACGCAAGAAACCATGAACAGAACTTCCGAAAAGAGGACATCCAAATGGCCAGTGAGGATATGAAAAGGGCTAAGGATCATTAGTCATGGGCATGGGAATTAAAGTCACAAAGAGGTCACAGTGCACACTCAACTGTGACTAAAATGACCGATACTCAACTATTTTGACTGCAAAACCCATAATTTCCTAAGATTCAAACGAACACAAGTACTAAAGATGAATATATGTGTAGTTTATGACCCGGTAGTAATTCACTGAGGCATAAATGTAATATAAATGCGTGCGCGTGGTCAACGTAAAACGTGATCCACAATGTCCGTAGCAGCGTTGTTTGTAATGGCCCCAAACGGTCACCCACTCCCATATCTAACGTCAGTTGAGTGCAAAAATAAAGAAACTGTGACATTTATTTAACAGAATATTCTGCACGTATGAAAATGAATAAACTATAGGTATAGGTGACAACGGAGGTGAGTAACAGCACATAATATTGAGGGAAAGAAAGAAGACACTAAAGAATGCACACTGTATAAATTTTTTTAAAAAGCCAAGATAACTACAGCGACAGCGAACAAAATGGTGGTTACCTTCGAGAAGGAGTATTATTGATTGGGAGCGGCACCAGGAGGGGTTCTGGGGCACTATCAGTGGTCTGTTTCCTGAGCTGCCCGGATATGAAAATCCGTCCAACTGGACGGTCATGCTTTGTGCACTTCTAAAATGTACATATGCTTCAATTTGTTGATATTATTTAATTAAAAATTAGGGGTCATAGAGAGCCCCAGATAAGTTTGTATTTATTGTGTATTTCACACAGTGGTGCACTCAGGGAGAAAACGCAAGATTCCTGGCCCCTTTGCAATTCCCCAGGTGCTGAGATCATTTCCTTCTCCTTCATCTTTCTTTGTTTTGAGCTCATTTGTAGTTTCCCCTAATTATCAGCTCGTAAGAAATGAGTGGAGGCCCAGATTCCCATTCTGTGCAAGGCACATACATTGGGTAGGACTAGCCATATGTCTCCATTGGCACATATATCTTTTGTCAAGGAAGGATTTGTTATATCCTTAACAGAGATTTTTTAAAAATGGATATAGTTTTTACTCTCTTACACAATGGCAATATTTCTAAAATTCATTAGTGAAAATTAACACAGGGCAGTGACACTGAGTGTGGGCATAGGGATGCCAGATGCAATTCAGTGTTTGGGACGTTCACCCTAAAAATTGGTGCTCACCTGAAATTCAAATAAATGTAACAGGGCATTAGGTTTTTTTCTGGAATCTACCACTCTTATTTGGTTCTCATAAATTGTATAAAGTTGGGTCAATTTTATAAAGTAGAAGCCAGTGTCAACCAGGATGGCGTATAAAAGAGGTCTGGAGACCCTTAAGTACCGTAGAGAATTCTACCCTGACCTTACCAAAAAATCACCAAGATTATCAGTCAAGATGCTCAGGGCCCTTAACTAAACAGTAACACAGGCATCGGGAAGAGTGCAGAACGTCTGAGAACCAGGGGCTTGCCTGTAGTTCATCCTGAATGAAAGCCACACCTGTGAAAGCGCTCAGTAGAGGGCGTGGTGGTGCTTCAGGTGAGTCTCTGGGTCACTCCTTTACATAATGTTTGTGTCAGAGAGAGAGCAGCTCCAAAAAGCTTTTCCCACGTGCCAAAAAAAGACCTATTTTTAAAAACCCTTATTACAAAAAAAAAAAAAAAACAACAACCCTCTATTTAAATACCATGACAATAATCCCTGAGGAAAGGTGTAGTATTATAAAGAAAATTGTAAGATAAAAAGATTTAGAAAGGAATGCTTGGGGAAAATTCTCTCTTTCCAGCTGAGACTTTCTGAACTCATATACCCAAATAACTACTCAGTGTTTTTGAGTTATTTGTACATGAATATTTTACAGTGGTTTTAAAGAACAGATGTTCCCGTACTTTCCCCTCTTGCAAATTTTGAACACAATCTTTTAAAATGTCTTCAGTATTCCAAAGTGCTTAACCTTTGCTCTGAGGTAATTACAGGTAAACATCTCCTTACGCACTAGGCAGGTTTTTCAAGGATGTGCCTAAATCACCTACAAGGCTTATTCAAATGTTTCTGGCAGCTGGTAGCGTCTACCAAACAATAAGGTGAGGATTTACTCCATGCAAATGCTCAGGAACATCGTGATGCTTCGTTCAAATCTCCCTCATGTGGACCCTGCTTCACACCAGAAATAACTGGCAGGGTTGGAACCAGCGCAGATGAAAGAGTAGGAGAGTCTGGGGATGACTAGGGTGCAAAGAGAGCCGGAAAGAAGGCAGGAGAGTTTTCGTCCAAACTCTGAAGTGCCGTCAAGAGAGAGAAGGGGTTGGGATGATGGTGTGTGGACAGAAGCCAGAGGCCGGCTATCAGGGAGGAACTGAAGGAAGGTAGATTTCAGCATGTGCTAGAGAAGACCCTCCTATGACGGCAGCTCTCACTTTTCTGGTCTACTGAACAGCATCGAAGTATCAGCAGGAGAATCGGTCTAGCCCAGGGGTGTCAAACTCATTTTCACCAGGGGCCACATCAGCCTCTTGGTTGCCTTCAAAGGGCCGAATGTAATTTTAGGACTGTATAAATGTAACTACTCATTAACTAGGGCAAGGAGCTCGATGCTGCTACCGGGTAGAAACAAGGTGCCTGGCCGGATAAAACAAGGTGGAGCGCTGGATGCGGCCCTCGGGCCTCGTGTTTGCCACCAGTGGTCTCGACGAAGCCTGGCCTTTCAACTTGTTAACTCTGTGCTTTACAAAAGTCACAGCGCCCCGTCTATTTTAATACCATGGCAATAATCCCTGAGGAAAGGTGTAGTATTCTAAAGAAAATTGTAAGATAAAAAGATTTAGAAAGGAACTCCTTTAGAAAGGAACACAGTGAAGCCAGAGGGTGCTACTGCACGCCCTGGACACTGGGGCTTCCTGTTTGAATCTGAAGCCCGGCTCTAGCGGAGTGACCTTGGGGAAGCTGCTTAGCTTCTGTATCCACAGCAAAACATTGTTGTGAGGATTGAATAGCACACGACTAATGCCTGGCATATACCAGGCACCCCATATGTATCCATTAAAAAAAAAAAAAAATACAGAAAACTTTTGGGCTGGCCAAAAAGTCTGTATGTTTTTTTTTCTATAAAATAAAAGATGCATTTTTCATTTTTCACCAATAACTTGATTGATTTGGATATTTTGAGTATGTCAGCTATCTCCCGCTATTGGCTTCTAGTGGGTAGGGGCCGGGGTGCTGCTAAACATCTTCCAGTGCATAAGGCAGCCCCACAGCAAAGAATTGCTGGGCCAAAATGTCGATAGTATCAAGAAACTTTGTAAACCACCTTTGACACATGTTTAGTAAGTCACAGCCCCTTCTCCATACACTGCACAAATCTTTCTCATGTTTCAGTTGTGTTTTTACCTTCCTTTTATAAATTTAACCTTTATTGGATTTTCTTCCCATTATCATTTAGTTCTCTCATACCCTTCCCCCTGCAATCTCCACACTGTTGTCCATGTGCATGAACACTTTTTCCTTTTTGTTCAATCCCTCCGCCCCCTAACCTCCCTCTCCCACTAGCTGTCATCTGCTCTCCATGTATGAGTCTGTCTCAATTTTCCTTGTTAGTTCAGTGTGTTCATTAGATTCCACTTATGAGAGAAATCATACAGTAATTGTCTTCCTTTGACTGGCTTATTTTGCCTAGCATAATGTTCTCCAGGTCCATTCATACTGCCTCAAAGGGCAAAATGTTCTTCTTTTTTATGGCTGAGTAGTATTCCATTGTGTAAATATTCCATAGTTGTTTTATCCATTCATCTATTGATGGACATTTGGGCTGCTTCCATAGCTTGGTGATTGTAAATAATGCTGATATTTTTGCCTTTCTAGAAATAATAAAGTACAATGATACACTGAAAATATTGCATATCTTCTTCCATCTTCAATACTAAAATGGCTGCACAAAAATTCACCAATTTTGGTAAGTTTCTTTTTAATGCACGCTGATATGACAGTTGTCAAAATACAATCTAGCAAAATTGTTTTGAATGAAGTTAAAGACAACTAAGTACTACTAGAGTCATCTTATGGAAAAGACTGAACAACCTTTTTCACAAACCCAATATTTCCCCTGGGCTGGGCTTTGTTTTTCTGAGCTCTGGACCTTTTTTGATGAACTCCCAAACATACCTGTGGGAGAAGAGTAGGATGTCCCCCAGGGTTTAGTGGGGTTGGAGTGGTCAGTAGCCTGACCCCTGGTGGATTCTTTGGAAGGTGGTTGTGGATTTCAGTCTGGGGGGATGCCTGAACCAGACCCGGCTTTGTACCTCTGAGGCTATGGGATGTTGGAGGGTGTGTGAAAATGACTGGGTACTAACAGTCATGACCACCCTTTGAAGGTCCACTTTGGGTACTGGGCAAACAAGACTTCACTGCAGGAAACAGTAGCAGCAGTGGATAGAAGGTGGGGAACAGTGGGTGGATGGAAGGGATACTGTTTAGATGGAGGACATTGGATGGATAGGGGGAGGTTAGTTCCAGTGTCCATGCAAGAGAGACACAGGGGGTCTCCCTTACTCAACAAGTTTCAAAATGTGTAGGCCCTTGGAATTTTCACAAGATCCGGGGGAGGGGAGAGTGAGGGAGATGAGAGGGTAAGAGAGTGGACCTCCCGTTTTGGGTGCATGGAGCCGTGGAAGAGTTCTCATTTAACTCACAAAATAAATGTGGGTCTGCCCTGCACCCCTAGACGGTGGAGCATCTCTGCTCTTCCCTGGCACCTTCCCATGTCTGTCCCTCATCGGTCCCACGTCGATGCCCTCCTGTGGGCCTCCTCCACTCAGCCTCTGTGCTCTCAGGACGCGTCCTCTTTCTCCTTCCTCCCTCTGACCTCAGGTGTCTGTCCTGGAGCCGACGGATGTATTATTTCCCTTTAGTCTTCAGTGTTCCAGGGGGTGATGAGAACATCAGGGAGGACATTTACTTTATTCTAATACTGACTTTTGGTCCTCATGTGGTTCAAAATAATAACAATAAACTGAATAAAGTACCTTACCTGCTTAGGCCTCAGTTGTCCTCTCTTGGAAATGCGGGGGATAGAATCTCTAAGATCCTTTGCGGTTCAGAAGCCCTGTGCTCTTTGACAGCGTTGGGAAGTACTCTTTAGTCTTACGTGCAGCCTCACTGACAAAAACGTAACTGCCTTGATGTGTCTGGATATCTCAGCCTGTGTCGGTGACCCTCTGTATCAACAGCTGGCCTTGGGGAGAGGGCATGTTAGGCTGGGAGAGACACAGGCATTATTCCCAGTCAAAAACGCCTCAGGATAGACTGGTCTTGAACCTCAAATTGCTTAAAGACCTAAGTTCAGCGTCAGCTCTCACCTCTCAATTTTCAGCTTCGTGGGAGATTGAGTCGAAGCCAAGTATGAAAACAGTTTTTCTGTGACAGGTAGTCATCAGCAGTGTAATCACGCTTTAAAAAAATACTCCTATGGTTCCTTCCGGTCTCTACCAGAGTCCTCAATGTCTTTATGCTTAAAACAGAGGTATTAGCTTGAAGGATTATTGGGAGGGCAGGATGGGATAAGGGGCCTGTCCTGGGAGCTCGAAGAGGAGGTTCTTAGTAAACGGCAGCCTTAGGAGAAGGTTTTGCCCACGGATCTGGGCTTTCCCACCTGCTGTTCTGTTCCCACCGGCGAGAGGTCATGACTTTCTCCTTCTTCCTGTTCTTCTGGAACCTGAAAGAACCCTTTTTGTGTGTGTGTGGGGGGGGGCAAGATTTCCCCACTGTGAACAATGAATCCAGAGGGATTACCAAGCCAGTGATCCACTTCTTTGGAACTTTACTTGCATGATTTTTCACATTCCACCAGCAGGATAAACATCCAGGCAAGGTTGAATCATCTTCTCTTTCCCCTTGGATCGGGAACCCAAGAAAACAGGTGCAGGAAGCAGGTGGGAACTCTGGTGGGCAGGAGGCTGCTTATTCCGTGCTTATACTGCTCGATGCCCCCCTGGCCCCGGGGAGTGGGTGGAAGGAATGAGGGGGCTCTTCCGCTGATAGGGGCTCATATCCGTAATATACGCACAGCAGGCCTGCAGAGAGAGGCAGGAGGGGTGCGGTGCCTAAAAGCAGTTCTCCCAGGAGCTCTTTCAATCAAGAGCAGAAGGAGGCAGTTTCCATGGCAGTGCTTGAGAGAGCTTCGAGGGGAACCACGTCTCTCTGGTGGCTCGTTGAGAGATTCAGGGATGCGGCTTGGCCTAAAAGGGAGACGGCTCATTACAGAACTGCAACAAGTGCAGTTTGCCCTTCTGGTCAGAGGAGAACAGGAGTGACCTCAGAGAATATCTGTTTGGGTTCTTTAAAAGAAGGCGTTTCCAGGTGGTGTGGGAGAAATGCCAGATAGACAGGGAAGTCCCTGTGGGGGAGCGATGCATCCCGAGAGCAACTGAAAAGCTGGTACTAAAGGCAAAAATCACACGGGCCCACCATTTGCATGGTCGGAGGCTGACTCCCGGTCAAGGGCACCTGTCCACAGTGGGATGGGTGGAAAGAGGCTGAGGTGGGAGCATCTGCATTTGCCAGGGAGCCTGTGAGGTAAAAGGCTTTGCCCTGAACAGCGTGGGCTGGGAGTCCGAAAGGAAGCTGGCAACCACCTGCAAAGGAAATCACGGATTTGATGAAAGGGGGTTTGAGACGAGCAACCTGATCCAAGGTTCTAGATTGCCTCCCCCAGCACTTCTCCTTCCCCACCCCCACCTGGGCCCAAATGAAACTTTGATAAATAGCTGATTTCATTAAAAGTCAGTAAGGGACACAAAAGAACCTACCGAAGACTTAGGTATAGACTCCAAAGGGAAAGGAGGCATGTCGCTATAAAAAAAGCAAAAGCAGAAGAGACATCTTGATTATGTTTGAAATATCCAAGATGCTTTATTCTCGGGTGTCTGGTGGTGCCAAATTAGGGCATTAGTTCTCTCGTGAAAAAATAGACTTGGTCGTGGACTTGAGTTCTCCAAGTAAATATTTTCTTGGCAGTGCACAGCATCAGTGCAAAATGCCTATTAGGCATCGACTATAATTATAGCATTCAATTAACATTCTCAAGTGATTATCATGTCAGGCCTGGTGGTGGTAGTGACTGGGGAGGTCTGAGCTCTGCCTAATATCTTTGCCTGGAAACCGCTGACTGATATTTGAATTTGGCAATCTGATGTGGTCAAACTAGTGCGGTGGAGGATGGAGGGGAAGTGTGAGTTGTAGCAAATTCACATAACAACTCATGGCAATTTGTTGCCCCATCTTTTCAGTAAAAATGATCTTACCAAGATTTTTTTTAAGTCCAGTCTCCAATCCAATAGACACTTTTCGATATTAATTTACTAGACTTATTTTTGCGGTACGTGGGTTTTGAACATTCTTTTCTGCTCCAGAATATTAGAAAAGAAGTATACAAAGAAAGATATGTGCAGAGAACACATCAAACTTCTCCTAAAGACAGGAGGGCAATGATTTACTGAGTGCCTATTATAAGCCATTTGTAATTATTTCTTGAGCTTACAACTACCCATTTGAAAATGGTGGCGTTATTTCCATTTTGCAGATGAGAAAACCAACTCAGAGAGGTTAAGTAATTGGTTTAAAACCACAACGGTAGCAATTGCAGGAGCTGAGATTTAAACTCCATGATAAAAGAATGAACCAATTTGCATTAAAAGGGTCATGGTGTTGAGCAGTCATCATTCAAAAATGTTTCTTGGAAGGAAGCTGCCTACTTAAAAACTTTGGTGGGGTCCAAGGTAGAAATGTGAATATATGCATTTTACTCTGCTCTTGTGCGAAATATTGGGTTGGCCAAAAAGTTTGTTTTTCGTATGTTGGCCTCCAGTAGTGCTGTTGCCTTTAACTTCATTTGAAACAATTTTGTTAGATTGTATTGTGACGGTTGTCATATCAGTGTGAGTTAAAAAAAACTTATCAAAATTGGTGAATTTTTGTGTAGCCATTTTAATATTGAAGATGGAAGAAAATAAGCAACATTTTTTGGCATATTATGCTTTGCTATTTCAAGAAAGGTAAGGGTGCACCTGAAACACAATGATGGTCCATGGTCAGGAAGACCAGCTGAAGTTGATAGCAATCAAATTGAGACATTAATTGAAGACGATCAACGTTATGCCACGTGGAAGGTAGCCGACATACTCAAAATATCCAAATCAATAAAGTTATTGGTGAAAATGAAAAATGTGTCTTTTATTTTACAGAAAAAACTAAATGAACTTTTTGGCCAACCCAATATCATTAAAATGGCAGAAAACATAAAAGGAGAAACATGCATAAATATGCAGAAAAATAGGGAAGGCTGTTTTCCACTCACTAGAAACAATAAGGGCTTTCTGCAGGATGCAGTAGAGGCATATACACCTGGGGGCTGATCACCTGGTCACATTCCATAACATCTCCTGGCTCAGCGCTGGGCTGCACATGAAGGTGAGCCATGGAACCTTCTCCAGAAGCTTATTAGAGCAAGAAGGCCACTCAGGTGCCCCTGCCTGCCTCATGCTGACCTGCCTGGTGACCAGGTGAAGCAAGGGCCCGATCTTTCACCAGCTGCTAATGCAGGCCGTGTCTGGCCTTGGAAAGTGGCAGAGTCAGGACTGAATATTCTCTGGGATTCAGCCCATTTGTGCCTGGGAGACCAACTGCTTGACTGGTGCTGAGGACACTTGAGATGAATCCAAAAGAGTCCTTATCTTCCTTGAATCCCAGTCTTTGGTGGGATGCAGAAATAACTGAGCTGTGGCAAACAGCAGGGGAGCCCCCGAGGGCAGGGAAAGCCCAGTGGAGGGAGTGACTCTGTGTGTGAGGAGAAAAGGGCCTCCTCAAAAAAGATGACACTGAACTAGACTTTAGTCTGGGGAAGAAAACTGTTGGTTTAAGGGGAGGGCAACTCTGAATGAATGGAAGTACATGAGGAAGACAAGAATGGACAGAACCATGGGAGTAAATACTTGGACAATGGGAGAGACTGGACAACACACCCATGCTCCTGTACACCTCTAGGGGGCACACCTCCAGAACTCTGGGGAAAATTTTTTGAGAGGAGCCTGCGGTGCCTGAGCAGGAGAGTGGGCAGGGCAGTGTCCCCCATGCTTTGGGAGGTTTGGGGTTGCCCTGTATCCTCCAGCAGGACTCACTAGATGAGGGGAGAGGTGGGATTTCTGCTCTTTAGGGCAGAAGGAAGCTCCCTGCCAAGAGAGGAACAACATGAACTTGTAGGATTTCTAAGGTGGTGGATCCAATTTTTCCACATCCTTGCACCTCAACAAGTAGGACCAAGAAGCAAAACCGTAATGCCTGCGCTGGCTGGTACTCACTGAGCACCAGTCTCCCCACCTGTACATGGGGGGATGCAATAAATTCTCCATCCTGCCGTGACTGTGGGACTGAGCCTGGCATGTACAGCAAGTATAAATAGAATCATTATTTTTTCAAGCTATCCCTGTTCCAAGTGCAATCCTTCTTCTCCTATTCAACAATGACCTCTTCCGGAAAAGCAAACATGCAGAGAAGCAAACAAATTAAAATTTCATTTGTACAACATCTTAAAATGTGCCAGTTTCATTCTTCCTACGTCTTTGGCCATGCGTTCTCATGCCATCTCATTCCGTGTTTTGCACACGTTGTTCCTTTGATCGGACACACCCGTCCTTGCTATTTCCCCAGCTCCAACAGACAGCTCAGCTGTCACCTCAGCACCCGCCTGTGGCCTGTGTGTCCCTCCTATGATATGTTTTCCTGGCGTACCTTCGTCCCAGATTACAGCCATCAGGACATCTCTCTCTTTCCATCGACTGTGAACCCCTGAGGACAGGACTGGTGCTTTAATTATTTTTACCTAGCACCTAGTATGTAGTACACCTGAATAAATGTTAGTTGAAGGTGATTTTGAAGCAGAAGCCATGAAATATTGGAAGAAGATGCATTTTTAACCATTCTTGGCATTGAGTTATTGTGCTCAAAAAAAAAAAAGGACAAGTTTTGAGATTAGAGAAACGCTCATGATTCATTCCTTGCAACAGTCCTCCCCTCCCCCTAAAGACTCCTCTGTCTGGCATTGTTCCAGGCCTGGGATACTGGGGTGAGTAAGAGAGTCTGCTTCTGCACTCACATTGAATGACTGTGACCTTAGAGCATCAGGTATCCAGGGGGTGAAGCCACAGACAGTTCACTCACAGTGGGGTACTGGGCTTCTCCCTCAATACCTGATGCCTGTACCTGCCCTCTGATGCCCGCATTACAAAGAGCTGGTCCAGTGATTGGATAGGAAAGTCCAGAGCTGTTGGATTCTGGCCACCCTAATAGATGCAGAAATAATGTAGAAAGAGCATCAGAAGTCTAGGGGTCAGGAGACCCAGGTTCCTGTGTGAGTTTTGCCGTGAAAAATTACGTGACTTTGGGCAACTTGCCCCCTCTCCTCTGACTGAGATTTCAAACTTTTATAAGTTTCTGTTTATACAAAAAAGAGTGGGATGAGATCATGTCCAAGGCTCCTTCCAGGAAGCTTGGTTCTGTGACAGCTTGAAGCAGGTCCTGCAATCCATCAGCAGGGGCACTTCGATTGGGAAGATACCCCACGGCCCACAAATTGGGTCTCCTGTCTTCCCAGCTGTGTGACTGGCGTCTCACCAATCCAGGCATAGCTTCTGGTTGAGGCGACCGGTGCACTGCCTCTGAACTGTCAGAACCTTATTGCCGATCGATTAAAGCCATCTTAAGTCTAAATGAAAGTCCATGAAGTAGACCAGCCAAGGGACCCCAGGAAGGAGGGGGTGGAGTTCTGAGCACAGCGACGAGAGTCTGTTTGTTTCCTAATTCTAATTAGAAAAAGGAAGAGTGTCAGGAGTCTTTAGTGAGTCACATCTTAATAGCCTGGTTATAATTTATTAATCTCTTTCATCAAATTTTCAGCATCCCTTTCCCCAGGAGTCTAAGACTCACTCAAATGTATTTATTGTTTCTAGGTGGGGTGTCATTAAATATTTGGCATCTCCTAAAGCTGCTTGGGAAACTGGATTATATACCACGTGAAGGCACACGATTTCTGAAGGGAAAGGATGAGC
>PVKM010026709.1:0-19190 GCA_004027735.1 Carollia perspicillata | reverse complement strand
GCCTACTGCCCTCACCCAGGGCAGTGCCGAGACATTTGTTCCCCGTCGTTTCTAACAGCCGTGAAGGAGCCTGTAGTTTTAGATCTGGAGGGTCTCAGAGGTTAGTCCCAGCTGCTTTGTGTGGCAGGCGGGGAAACTGAGGCCCAGAGAGCTGACTCATGCAGTGAGCTAGAGAGGAGCAAGAAGGGAAGCTGGAGCGGTCTTGATCAGGAGCGGCGAGACAGCTGCCTCCTGACTCCTTCCACGCAGCACGAGGAAGACCAAGGAAGCTTCTAGAAACATAAAGGCCATACAAGAAGCAACTAGTGCCCTGGCTGTTGTGGCTCAGTGGACTGCGCGCCGGCCTGAGAACCAAAGGGCCTGTGGTTCAATTCCCAATCAGGGCACAGGCCTGGGTTGCAGCCTGGGTCCCGGTAGGGGGCGCGTGAGAGGCAACCACACATGGATGTTTCTCCCTCTCTGCTCCTTTCCCCTCACTCTAAAAATAGATTTTAAAAAAGGAAGGAGAAGCAGTGACTGGTGACATGGGTTGCTGAGGAGCTCCAGGGCGCACATTTGAGCTCTGCCCATGTCCTCCGCACACCCTTTGGCCTCTGTAGAGCAGCAGACGTCAACCTTTTCATGTCATGGCACACACAAAACAATCACTGCAGCTCTGGGGCACACCAAAAATATGTGTATGTTTTTTCCTGACCTGACCAAAAACAGGCATCATTTTTGATTCATTCACATAAACACTATTGTTGTGTTGGCTGTTGTTGTTGGCCCCCCCGGGGTTCGGTGTCGCTGTGCCTCCTGTGTCAGAGCGTGGGTCCCCGGAGTGTCTGCGCAGGCCCCCCACGTCTTCTTAAAACACGCACTATGTGTAGATGTGGGCCAGGCTTCTGACAGGGCGCGCTCTGAACTCTAATGCGTGATCATCGTTTTAGGTTTTTTTTTCCAATAGACTTTATTGAAAAAGAGAAAGGACTAGAAAGAAATACACCGAATGGTTGAATCGGCGGGTGAGACACATTTCCGGGCTCGGCCCGACTCTCCGTAGTGGGTGCTTGCTGCGGTTCTCCTGGAAAGCGCTGACCGAGTCCGGGAAGGCTCTCCCCCAGGCGCCTGAGGTCCAGGCCCCTGACAGGGCTGCGGCTGCCACGGGTGCAGGTCGCCTGACAGACAGCCTTGCTGACCCAAGGAAACGTGCCTTGCATTACGACTGGTCCTCAGTCTCCTCATCTGGGACCAACCCGGTTATGGTTTTCCTGAAAGTCCAGAAAGCACTCAGTATTCTAGAAAGAAAAAAGAGCACGCTTTAGATGCGTGCCTTTAGGGACACGTGTGAGGGGCCCCCCAGGGACAGGTCCAAGTGACCTTTTCTGTTTAGTATGTGAAGTGGACCAACGACAAGACCCTGGGTGGCATCGAGGGCTGCCTGTCGAAGCTGAAGGCAGCAGACCCGACCTTCGGTGAGTGGCACCTCCCTGGGCTGAGGAGCCTGGCCCAGGTGGCAGGAGGCAGGGTGGCATCTGCATGGAGTGGGGAGGGAGGGCGCCAGCCAGTGTTGTGGTTGGAAGGCCAGCTGCTCCCATAGTGACGTCGGGCTCCGGGAGAGGGCATCTTCCAGATCTCCCTGCTTGTTCCGTGTCAATTCTGCGGGGGAGACCGTGGCCCCCTTCCTCAGATGAGAACGAGGCTTGGAGAGAGTAAGAAAGCTACCCCAGGCACCAGCTGATTGGGGACCCAGGTGGAGCTCTGCACTGTTGGTGGGGGTGCGGTGCACGGCCAGCCTGCTCGTCTCGAACGTGGGGCTGCACTGGGCTGTCTGAGTCACCAGCTGTCCCACACCCTTTCCCCAGCGATGGGCCACGCCATCTCTACTGGCCTCGTGCTCATCGGCACCGGAAGCTCTGTGAGGCTGGACAAAGAGTTGGACCTGGCCGTGAAGAACATGGTGGAGATCTCCAACAGCCAACCCCTGACGCAGCGGGAGCGGCTGCACGTGTCGGCGGTGGAGGCCTTCGCCAGGGGGTGAGGGGCACACCTGGGCCGGGGGCTGGTGCTCTGAGGTTGGGCTGGGCAAATCCACAGGCTGCCCAGAGTGCCTGGGAAGGGAGCTCTGGGGGTGACTGGCACCCGGCTTCCTGAGCCCATGTGGTTGGAAGTGCTGTCCAGCCTGCCGCCCTGTCCCCAGTGGACTACTGGCTGAGGCATTCCTGAGGCAGCGCTTGAAGCAACTCACCGCATTTCGCCGCGCGTGATGCACACCCACGTTTGGGGCCCAAACTTTCAGGAAAACAACTTCAGTTTTAATTTTTTAATTTTATTTATTTATTCGTCATTCATTCATTCATTTAAACTTAGAAACAAAACCGATTATTGTATTCCAGGGTTTTATTTTGCATATGGGTATTGTTATTGCTTTCTAGAGTTACGCTTTCAACACACAGGTGGCAAACACCAGGCCCGTGGGCTGAATCTGGCCCTCCGCCTTGTTTCTACCCGGCAGCAGCACTGAGCTTTCACTCAACTGTTCAGGAGCAGTTACATTTATACAGTCCTAAAATGACATTCGGCCCTTTGAAGGGTGAGGCTGATATGGCCCCCAGTGACAATGAGTCTGACACCCCTATTTTAATGCATAAGCATAAATGAAAGAATTAAAAACTTTTATATAGATACAGAATTAGTACTACCTATGTATAATGTACATCCTTATTTTTCCCTCAACAATTTAGGCAAAAAGGAGCACATTATACCCAGCAAAACACAGGTACTTTGTTTCATTAAATAAATTGGTTATTATTTTCTTACCAAAATAATAGGACCACATTACAGAAATGTACAAAAGGTATAAGAGAAAACCCTCACCCACGTGCTTCTTGTTCCAACACACCCATGGAGCATCTGCTCATAGCCTTTCAGGTGGGCCAGCCGACCCTGGAGCCCATGTCCAGGTCCACCCCTGTCTGCTTGGGCTGGGAGGTGGCCCTCAGAGCTGGGTGGCCGGCCCAGTGCTGCGCAGGGCCGGGCTCTGCCGAGGCGCCGCCCGCCACTGGTCCGCGGGCTCCAGTGCACTCGTCTTTGGTGGCTTGTTAGAGCAGGTTTTTTGTTGGTTTGAATTCAAGAGTGCAGTTTCCCATCGGTTCATCAGTTTTGTGAGGCAGAACCTCACAGGGACACTTTTATTCAAATATACAGTTAGGCCCTCACTGCATGCCAGTAATTTGTTCCATGACTTTAATTGAAACAACGTAAAGTGAAACCAGTTTTACCCCAGGCCACTTGGTAGGAATGAGTTAAGTTCCCTCAGCGTCTCGTCGTCATAAAAGCCATGAACAGAACGATGTCATCCCAACACCTGCCGTACATATGTGTGTGTATTTTTAAAACCGGTTCAGGGCAGCCCGGGAAGCTGGCCGAAAACACTTTCTTGCCTCCCCACACGTGTGACCTCGTGTTCACACAAGCTGAGAACCCCTCTCGGCTTCCAGGCGCTTCCCCAGAGCCTGCGAGCTGTGGGAGCAGATCCTTCAGGACCACCCGACGGACATGCTGGCTCTCAAGTTTTCCCACGATGCCTACTTCTACCTGGGCTACCAGGAGCAGATGCGAGACTCTGTGGCCCGAATTTACCCCTTCTGGACACCTGGCATCCCCCTCAGCAGGTGCGTGCCCGCCGAAATCACAGCCTTTCTGCCTCTTGGCCTCCTCTGCCCTGAAAACACGGCCACACTCCTGGCCCACTCCTGAAGGGGGTGCTGATGCTGGCTGTCCTAGTTCTTTAACGCAAGAAGCCTTCGTTTTCTTCGTTTGATCTTCTTTTTTTTTAAAGATTTTATTTCTTTATTTTTGGAGAGAGGGGAAGGGAGGGAGAAAGAGAGGGAAACATCAATGTGTAGTTGCCTCTCATGCACCCCCCACTGGGGACCCAGCCCTCAACCCAGGCATGTGCCCTGACTGGGAATCGAACCAGTGACCCTTTGGTTCGCAGGCTGGCACTCAATCCACTCAGCCATGCCAGCCAGGGCATGATCTTGCCATGGTGGCAATGAGGTAGGACTGCTGTGTGTCAGCCAGCACAGGCAGGTTTCTGCTGCAGGAACGAGCGTATGGCAGCCCCAATGCTCTGGGGCTCATGACAGCCGACGTTTGCTGCTCACGCATGCCGTGCGCCCACCACCAGACGGCTGCGCTCTGTGCCTGGGCCGCTGTCTCCCTCCGGTGTCCTGGCAGGTGAAGGTGCTGCTGTCTGGATGCGTCAGTAACTGAGAGGGAAAGAGAGCTCGCCCAGGGCACCCACAGCAGCATGTAAATGCTCAGAGTGAACGGGAGTGTCTCCCAAGTCATTGGCCAGAGCTGGCCGCCCACCAGCAGGAGGCCAGGAAGGACAGTGGCATCGTGTGCTCTGGGGAGAGGGGCTGAGGGGCTGTGAATGGCCCGAGTGACCACGGCCCATGGTCACCTCCACTACTTCTTAGTAATGAGGTTGCTGGAAGGTCGAGCAGATGGCTAGGTTGAAGGGCTCAGTGATGATTCTCCCAAGAAATGGAACCGATACGATGTGTACACCTGTAGTTACGTCGGTTCCATGTACATGTAAATGGCAGCACCTGCATGTGTGTAGGGTAGAGAGGCTCTTCCAAAGGAGGTGGCTCAGGCTCTCGGGACTGGCACAGTCTGGAAAGCCAGATAGAGCCCCTGAGTCACCATCTGGAGACAGAGCCCCTTCTTCTTCCGGCAGGCCAGTCTTTTCCTTAAGCCTTCGACTGATTGGACGCGGCCCACCACACTATGGATGGCCATCTACGTTACTCAAAGTCTGCTGATTTAAGTGTAAATCCCATCTGGAAACCACCTCACAGCAACATCCAGTGTCTTGCCGGATAACTGGGCACCAGCCAGGGCAACCCAGCAGGTCGCCCCTCAGTAGTTGCCTCTCCTGAGCATTCCATACACGTTCAGCTGTGGGCAATGAAATGACCCCAGTAAGAGCCCAGTCACTTTTCAAAAGCAGAGTCCAGAGGCCAGCGCTCTGGGCTGTCACTTCCATGAACAGTAAACACTGGGGTTCCTCCCTGTCTGTCCACGGCACTGAAGATTTCGTCCGAGTCTCAGGTACCAAGGCCAGTGTCCTGTGTTGCTTTCATGTCATCCCAGAGGCCCTAGAAAGAGCTCCTCTCTCCCATGGGACTGCCGTGGGGGCTCAGGACAGTGGGCACGGGTGAGACATGGAAGTGGGCATCTAGCCTGTGGCATGGCTTCAGGCCCATCCTCCGCTGGGCCAGGGCCGAGAGTGAGTCAGACAGACGGGGTCCTGGCCTGCAGGAGCTGGGGTCTGGGAGGAAGCTGTGTGCAGAGAAGCCACCGACAGCCCGAAGTCACACAGCTTCCTGGGCGGCTCCTCTGGGGCGGGGGGTGGGGGCATCACCAAGCAGACAGGAGGGACAAGTCCATGGTCATCCCCAGTGGGGACGTTGACATCTTAGAAGGTGGGACGGGCATCACAGAGGGCCAGCTGGGGAGATGGGTTTGGGAATGGTCGCACAGCTGATGAAGGTCACACTGCGCCTCGCTGACTGGAAGCACCAAATGGCTGGGAAACACAGTGCTCGGCGTGGCGCCTGGCACAGGCGGGCACCCAGCTAGCGTGCGTATCGGTCTCCTGGCACTGCCATAATCCAGTGCCACGGACTGCATGTCCTCAAACAACGGAAGCATGTTCTCTCACTGTTCTGGGGCCCCGAGTCCAAGGTCAAGGTGTGGGTGGGACCACGGCCCCGGCCAAAGGACCATGAGGAGGGTCCTTCCTACCCTCCCCCCAGCTCTGGCGGTGCCTTCCTCTGCTCCAGCCGTGTCACTCCAGCCCTGCCCCTGTCCTCGCATGGCTGGCTGCCTGGTCCTGCGTGTGCGTCTGTCTCTGGGTCCACATTTCCCTCTCCTGTCTCCTGTAGTACGGACGCCAGCCATTGGATTTAGGGCCCACCCTGCCCCCATGCGCCTCACCTTAACTCCATCGCATCTGCGAACACCTCCATTCCACATTAGGACACACTGCGCCTGTACAGGTCATGTTGAGGACGGCACGGTCCCAGTCCACTTTTTAAAAAGGCTTTTGTTCTGTCCTTAGCTATGTGAAAGGCATATATTCCTTTGGACTGATGGAAACCAACTTCTACAATCGGGCGGAGAAGCTGGCCAAGGAGGTAGGCGGGCCCTTCCTGAGGTGTGGGCCTCAGGGGGCTGTCAGGTGGGGCCCAGGGCGGGACACCACCACTCGGGGTGACCGCAGCCAGGTTGCCCACTCTGGGCCTGTTTCCTGGGAGATGCGGGAGGAAGGGTGCAAGGTGACAGAGCAGCCGCCCCCGTCACCGGCTCCTGCCGTGGTCCACGGTGCCATGCTGCTCGGATTCCTGCAGAGGCAGGGCAGGTGGACGGTGCCGGGCAGGTCGGGCTCCCTCTCACTCTGGCTGCAGGGCAGCCCCAGCCCTGTGGGTCCCAGAGCCCACGCCACGCTGTTGGAGCCTGAACTCCGTCGTAGGCAGGGGGCAGTGTGTGGACACAGTGGCGCTCCCACTGTGAGTTTCCAAGTGCCACCAACGTCAGCAGGCTTCAGGTTGCTGAGCCACGGTGGCAAATAGAGGCTGCTTCTGATGCGCCCTGATGGGACCTGGGCTCCAGCTCCATGGCTCTGGGGTGGGGGCCAGCTAAGAAAGGTCCCCAGGGACTATGGCAGCTGGGCCTCCATGTGGTGTGGCGCCCATCTGGGCACCCGAGGCTGGCAGGGTGGTCTGAGAAGCCACACGGCGCCCCAAAGGCACAGGCAGTGGAAGGATAGGGTGCCCCTGTCTGCTCCCTTCAAGCCCCTCTTTCTGCTGCATCCACCCTGCAGGCGCCCAGGGTCCGACCCCAACACCAGCACAGCACAGGTGAATGCCGAGCCAGGCCGGGCGATGACAATGACCGCCACGGTCCAGGAGAGCAGGCAGGAGTCTAGAGAGGCCTCAGGTGGTGGCCCCAGGGACGTGTGGCTCTGAGCCAGGCCCCAGGGCTGGAAGGGCTCAGGGCGGCTCTCAGAAGGACAGAGAGCCGCAGCACAGGCTGAGGCTCAGGGTGGAGGTGGGTGGGGCGGGCCCTGGGAGCAAAAGGCCTGAGGCAGCGGAAGGACTTTGGGCTGGGCCCCAGGGAGCCTCTGGCAGGGGACAGGGTACATTGACCTCATCAGGGGCAGGAGCCACCGCCCAGATTCTCTGCTTCGGGAGAGAGCAGCAGCCTAGCGGCTCCTTTCACGGGGCCCTGCTCCACTGCACCTCCGCTGTCTCTGGAAGCATCCTGGCCCTTCAGGGCTGTGCCCCAGGGTGCCATCGTCCCTACAGATGTGTTCTTTCTTACAACAGCCCCAAGTGGAGTGGGCGGGGCCCATGCAAACAGGGGGCAGGAGCAGGGCAGTGGGGCAGCAGGGCTCACTGGGGATGACCAGTCAGTGTCAACCCTACAGCAGGTGCCAGGTCTCCCGACGTTGCCCTGGGAAAGGCACCGTCGGAGGCAGCAGAGGGCCCTGGGGGCCAAGACCTGGTGCAGGGGACCTGGGTCTGTGCAGAGGACCCCGGGAGCTTCTGCGCAGTGCTCCACGTCTGGCAGCAGCAGCCGCTCAGTAAGCATGAGCTGAACACGCGAGTGAAGAACAAGGCCTCTGTGTGGTTAAAATCATGACCTCGTGTGCGGCCAGCTTGCCGGTCACGTGCACAGCTATTTTTATTAGCAGTGATGACGTCAAAACAGCCCAGAACGTCCCGCGTGTGGTTATCCCATGCGTGTGGGTGGGAAGGGGCTGCTGGGAGCCCCTGGGGCCCTTGAGAGTCTGCACAGTGTCGGCACCCACACAGCGTCCCAGACGCAGGCGGGTAGCCTGGCTGCATTCTGGGGCTGTGCGCAGGCCCCGCCCCCTGGTCCAGCGCAGGGCGCGCAGCCACCTCTGTGAGACGGGCAGCGGCGCCTCTCTGGCAGACCCTACGGATGGGCGGCAGGGCAGCTTTCTGAGGTCCGGTCCCCGCGCTTGCCCACCCCAACACCCAGCATCCAGCTCAGGCCCCTTGCACATAGCTCGGGGACGCGCAGTCACCCAGCAGCCTGACTGACCCTCATTCTCTGGACTCTCTCCCACCCCCTCCCCCACCAGGCGTTGTCTGTGAACCCGACGGACGCCTGGTCAGTGCACACCATTGCCCACGTGCACGAGATGCGAGCGGAGGTCAGGGATGGGCTAGACTTCATGCAGCGCTCAGAAGCCCACTGGAAGGTGTGAGTCGGGCCGCTGGGCCACAGGCCTGGGACACCCTGTCCATCCCCTCGTGCTAAACCAAGGCGTGTGGACAGCCGTTGTGGGGAGCAGCTTAGTGTGGGGAACCCATGTTTGGGGAGGCGTTTCCATGGAGCCACAGTATCCCCTGTGAGCCACACACCTCCCACCCCAGCCAGTGCCCTGCAGGCGATTCTAGAACTGGCCTCAGCCTGCGGCAGCTGGCTTGCAAGATGGATGAGAGAATTCCCAGGAAAATGAGCACCTGGCACGGCAGGAGCCGCAAGGGCCGTAAGCTGCCCAGTGCCAGTGGGTTCAGTGTGGCCCTGTGAATTGGCACAGGGAGTGCTCAGGGCAGGCGGGCCGATGGGCCGATGGTGCGGGGATGCATCTGCAGAGCTGGCCCGCTGGGATTGGAGCGCCTGTGGGGCAGGGACGCAGGCCTCCCTGCCCCCCTCCTAGTGTCCCCTGAGTGGTGGCCTCCCTCCTCTCCATGCACCTGCTGTGCACCTGCTGTCCCCAGGCTTGCACCTGGCACGCAACCCGACCACCTGTGCAGAGGTGGTCCACTGCCCTGCCCTCCTCTTTGCTGGCTTTATTGGGGTGCCCTCCGCTGATTGGACCCATGGTGGGCCTCAGCAGCTGGGGGATGGGTTTCTTATTCATTTCTCCACACTGCGCATGAGGCAGACAATGCCCGAGTGGCCAAGCGGCCCCTGCGTGGGCCCTGGTCCTGCAGCTCCCAGCTCTGGGGCGGACAAGCTGCCCGCCTCCCAGCCTCAGTTCCCTTGGCCACTTCAGGTGTGTACTCACTGTCCCTCAGCGCTGCAGGGGGTGGCCCAGGGGCCCAGGGCATGTTCCCCACACTCAAAGGTGTGGGGTTCTGCAAAAAACAACATCTGTTCCCTTCTCCCTGGAGGCTGTCAGATCTTTCTCTACCCTCTCCTTCTTTCCCCAGGACTCTGACATGCTTGCTTGCCATAATTATTGGCACTGGGCTTTATACCTGATTGAGAAGGTAAGGCGACTGGCTGTCTCGTCCTATCATGATGTCCGGGGAAGGAAAGGCTTTTCTCCCCTTCGAGGTCAGTCATACCCCGAGCAGGCACATTTTGTGTTTACACATTTCAGTGGGGTCCCGATGCAAGAGAGCAGTCAGGTTTTCAAGTAGCTTTTAAAAAAGATTGTACTTACTTATTTTTAGGGAGAAGGGGAGGGAGGGAGAGAAACATCGATGTGTGGCTGCCTGTCGTGCGTGCCCCAACCAGGGACCGAACCAACAATCCAGACCTGTGCCCCAACCAGGAACTGGTGACCCCTCTCTTTGCGGGAGGACACCCAACCCCCTGAGCCACCCTGGTCAGGGCTCAGATAGCTCTTCAGGCTTAAACTCGGCGGACATGCTGCCCTGTCCAGCCCTGGGGACCACGGGTGTCGTGTGTGGTCTGTGGGGCCACTTGGACGAGCATCTCCCTGCTGCTGGAGTGACCTGCTGTGTCCCTGAACCACAGTCTATACCTGTGGGAGCCGGGAGACACTGCAAGTGCTTTGTCCCTGTGGAGCCAGGTGCGGGGCCCCCGGGCCCCCAGTGAGCCCGCACCTGGGTCCCACTCTCAGAGACAGTGCTGTTTATCATAGGGAAACGCTAGAGGCTCCATAAATGTCCAGAGAGAAATGCTTGGAAGATGGGGACCTCAAAGTGACATGGAGAATTCAGTGACCCACGGTTTAGCTGGAAGCAGTGACCATTGTACAGACAGGAAGGAAAATAGAGAAAAGACTAGAAGAAGCCCTGGCTGGTGTGGCTCAGTGGATTGAGTGTGGGCCTTCGAACCAGAGAGTTGCCAGTTCGATTCCCAGTCAGGGCACATGCCTGGGTGGCGGGCCAGGTCCCTAGTTGAGGGCACGTGAAAGGCAACCGCCCATTGATGCTTCTCTCCCTCTCTTTCTCCTTTCCTTCCCCTCTCTAAAAATAATTAAATAAAATCTTTTAAAAAAAGACTAGAAGAAATACAGAAAGGAGCGTGCTGCCTTATTGACAAGCACTGCATGGGAAAAATCATGCTGTGACCGCCCCTCTGGGAGCACGGGGTGGAGTGTGGGGGGTGGGGGCCGCCCCTGCGTCTGGGGCTGGGAAGCAAAGCCGGAGCAGGCGTGGCTCCCACTGCCCGGCACAAGGTCGGCACCCAGTGTGCCCACCCCTCTGTAACGTGCGGGGGTGGGGGGTCGGCGTGCTCGTTCATTTCTAAGTATCATGTCTCCCCCGCCGGCTCCAACATTAACCAGGGGACCCTCGCTTTTCCAGGGCGAATACGAGGCCGCGCTGACCATTTACGATGACCACGTAAGTCCACGTTTGCACACACTTGGTTTATAGCACCAGTTTGACCTTTAGTCTCTAGACCTTTGAGCCCATCCCCGCTGTCCCGGCCAGAAACAGGAGCTGGAGCGGGGACACGTGTCTTGTGGGAGGTGGAGGATGGATTTCCCCTTCCAACGAGGGGCTGCGGCGGGAGTGGGAGGAATTCGGTCTGTGGGCCGTGCGCCTCCTGGTGGGCATTGGTAGAGTTGCACATCTCAGTTGGCCATCCCTGCAATCCCAGTCATTTTCTGGAGCCCCCGATCTTCCCGTGGGAATGTTTTATTGCAGAACGTGTACATAAAACCTGCCCTTGTAGCCATCTTTAGGCGTCCAGTTTGGTGGCATTGAGTCCATCCGTGTTGGTGTGCATCTGACCCCACTCCCCACCACCTCCGGGACATCTCTCTCCCCAGCTAAGCTCTGCGCCTGCTAAACACTAGCTCCTCCCTCCCCTCCCTTCCCCCAGCCCCTAGATATGCTTTTAAGAGGAAAAAAAGCCTCCCTCACAGCACCCAGGTACCCGAGTAGGGGCTGAATGGTAGAGGCCTGGGCTCAAAGAAATGTCTAAACACCCAGGAGAACACTTGGTAACGTTTCCTTGAAGTCATCCTTTTGACTTGTCAGGGTTTTGTGGTGAGAGCTGCGGGGTGATGAGAGTGGTGTGCTGTGAGGTGTAGAGCCAGCGCCCTAGAGCCGTGGACGGGAGAGCCTCGTCTGCGGCGCATGTGGTCTGGGCCTGGGGATGGAAGGCGGCCGATGCCAGGGCCGGCACAGGCTGCCAGGGGCGCTCTCTCTGCAGGTCTGCACCTGGAGGGCCCCGAACCTTGGCTGAGGGTGTGGGGACGATGGCCGGTGATGACCTGGGTTTGCTGAGGCCCCGCCCACCTTGTGTTCCAGATCCTCCCCAGCTTGCAGTCCAGCGGCACCATGCTGGACGTGGTGGACACCTGCTCCATGCTGTACCGGCTACAGATGGAAGGTGGGGGTCTCTGCTCTCTCCCTGGCCCCTCTCCCCATCCTTCCCACATGATGAGGGGACAGGTC
This sequence comes from Carollia perspicillata, assembly GCA_004027735.1. Taxonomy (NCBI): domain Eukaryota; kingdom Metazoa; phylum Chordata; class Mammalia; order Chiroptera; family Phyllostomidae; genus Carollia; species Carollia perspicillata. Next base: position 7,500 of record PVKM010026709.1, on the reverse strand, counting down.
CGTGCAGGCACTCGTGAGCTAGCGAGGCCCTCAGTCCCGTGGCAGGCCTCGGGGCGCATGCCCCACTAAGGCTGCGGCTGCCTCGTGGCTGCCCCCCAGCCACACGAGCCCATGGGACCGGCCACCACTGACCTTTGCTCCAGTTCCTACCACCCCCGTGCTCAGGCCCCAGGCACAGGTTGGCACCAGGCTGCCTGTCTCTAGATGCTGTCTCCTTTTCTAGAACAAGGGAGGTGGACGTTTCTCAACTCCCTGGGATTTCAGAGTGTTTAGTCAATGTAGTCACCCCGTGCTCTGCAGGTAGCCTGGATGAGCCCGCCCCCAGCTCTGGGGGCAACAGAGGGGGGCTTCCAGCCAGCTGCTAGGGTGCCAGATGTGTCTCTTCTCCCTCCCAGGCCCAGCAGAGCCAAACCTGGGCCCACTCTAGGTCCTGGGCCAACAGGGCAATGTGGGAGTGAGACCAGGTCAGGTCAGGGCAGGCCGTTCACGAAGGCTCCTGGAAGGCTTCCCGGTGGAGGTGAAGTGTGAACCGTGGGAGGGTGCACCGGGTTTTGCCAGGTGGAGATGGGAAAGGATGTTACACGCAGAGAGCAGCCTATCCAAAGCCCCCAGGACACAGAAGCCAGCAGCCTGTCATGGGGCCGTGTGACTGGAGGGCAGGGGCAGTGTGGTCAGATGGAGCAGAGGAGGCCACCGGAAGGGCAGGGTGAGGAGGCGGCTTGTCTCCAGGTCTTGGAGGAGCCTGCTAGAGCGGGGCAGGACAGGCTCTGGTCTGCCTCTGAGAAAGGTCCTCGGAGCCTTGGGGCTGAGGTGGGGCGGGCAGAGGCTGGGGGCACACTGAGGAGGCTGGGAGACCCGGGGAGCAGGGCGGGAGCCCGGGGATTCGAGAGGAGGCTGCTGGCTCCCGGACACCCAGTGGCAAGGCTGGGACACCGACGCCTGGACTGGTGGGGGGCCTGCATCCCAGGTCCCACCGAATCGTCCAGAGCCATTGGGAGCAGTAACTCGTAGGCTACAGGTGTGGTGGGGGTGCCAGGGGCAGGGGGGAGAGGGACAGGCCACTTGCTGTCCTCTCCCCCTGCAGCATGGAGACTCGGGAGTCACATCCATTGTTGGCCAGCTGAGAGAGGAAGGTCAAAGGCAACACTTTGTGTTATGGAGGTGCCCATGGGAGAAGTCGGAGAATCCGGCAGCTTCCGGCAGCCGGGAGGGCAGGGGGTGGGAGGCAGTGCTGGTGAGTGGGCCAGAAGGAGGGACTGTTGAGAGTTGAGAAATGTGTTCGCAAAGGCGGAAGGAGGCTAATGTTCAGCAGGCTTTTGTTGAGCATCTGTTACGTGTCAGGGGCTGTACTAGCAGTTGACACGGGAAGAGTTTAAAAAGTGTTTTTGGAACTTGTTAAAAGGGCTAGAGACTATTTAATACCCTCCAATAGTTTTTTTAACTTTTTTTTTAAAGATTACTTATTTATGTTAGAGAGACAGGAAGTGGGGAGAAGAAGAGGGAGAGAAACATCATTGCATGAGAGATACATCACTCAGTTGCCTCTCACGTGGCCCCCAGACAGAAGCCTGGCCCTCAGCCCAGGCATGTGCCCTGACTAGGAATCGAACCAGTGACCCTTTGGTTCACAGGCCTGCGCTCAATCCATTGAGCCACACCAGTCAGGGTCCTGTAATAGTTTTTGAAGTTAGCTTTCTACCTTATGCATCTGTTGCTTTTATAATTGAACGAAGGCAACATAAACTGGGCTCATAGTCCTCAGCACAAGGCCAGCCACAGCTGGCCAGCCCTGCTCCCAGGCTTGCCCTCCACCCCCGGAACAGGATCGGGAGGGCCTCCTTGCTGTGCGGGCGCAGAAGGAACTCGGGAGCCTCCCACCATGCCCATGGGTTTCCTCCCCACATCCTTAGGGGTGTGCGTGGGCGACCGGTGGCAAGCTGTCCTGCCCGTGACCCGGAAGCACAGCCATGACCACGTCCTGCTGTTCAACGACGCACACTTTCTGATGGCATCGCTGGGCGCCCGGGACACCCAGACCACGCAGGAGCTGCTGACCACCCTGCAGGATGTCAGCGAGTATGCTGAGGGGCCTGGCTTCTAGAAGCCGCCCCTGCTGCCGGGGAGGCGGGGGATGGGCCCTGCGGGGGAGCACAGCCTTGGGGGGTGCCGCTGGAGGGCCACGCCCAGACTTGTGCCCAGAGGTGTGTAGACACCATGTTCTGGTGTGCCCCCAAGTGAGTGCGCCCTGCAAGGGGGCCTCGGTTCCACCAGCCACAGAGGTGCCTCTCTGTCCCCGCGGTGGTGCGCAAGCCTTCACGTACCACAGATGGCTTCCCTCGGGGGCCACAGTGGGGCCCCAGAACCAGAGAGACCTGTGGCTGACAAGGTCTCGGGTCTCAGAGAAGCACTTATCCTCCCCAAGCCTTGGCTTCCTCGTGTGCAGACCGGCGACAGGGCCCACCGAGGCAGGCTGGTCAGACAGTGACCTGCCTCGTGGACTGGTCCCCAGCACTGATGGGGCCCTTGCCCATCACAGCAGGGGCCGAGGGGGTCCGGGGAGGTGGGTCCTCCCATGCATAGGCTGCAAGATGCTGCCACCCCTTGTCTCCCCGCTGGAGGCTGCATCCCCATGGTTTGTCCTGAGGCCTGGCAGAGGGTGGCCGCTGTCACAGCTGCAGCGGGCCACTACTACAGCAGCTTGTCCCACCCCTCCTCCCAGCAAGCTGTCTGGTGCTGGGGAGCTGTGACTTCACCCCAGGGAAGACCCAAGGGGTCCAAGACTCACCAAGGGTTTGATTCTTGCCTGTAAGAGGGGCTTGGAGCAGACCCCCCCGGTGCCATGGTCCATGGCAGGGGGCATGCACAGGCCCATGGGAGACACTCACACCCGGTGTGGGTACCCGGCCTTCGCCAGCCCTGCCTGCAGCCCTCTGACAGCCGCGGGCTCAGCATGTTCCCGCCACTTTACAGACTGGCAAACCGAGGCCTGAGACCGGGCCAGCAGTACGCTGGAGCTCAACCCAGCGTACTCAGTAGAACTGAGTTCAGAGCCCTGTTCTCTCCCTCCAGGTTGCTTCTCCTCCATCAGCTCATCCCATCAAAGCCCTTACCATGTGTCGGGCACAGTGCCAGGGACCCCAGCCGAGCAGGCGGGAGGCGGGTGTGCTTCGGTGGCACCAGCCGCTGAGGCACTTTCTTGGGCTGGTAGGTCCCCAGGGGAGAACTGTCAGCACCTCCTGGCCCGGGATGTGGGGCTGCCCCTGTGCCAGGCCCTGGTGGAGGCCGAGAACGGGAACCCCGACCGTGTGCTGGAGCTTCTCCTGCCCATCCGCTACCGCATCGTCCAGATCGGGGGCAGCAATGCCCAGGTGAGCCGCCCACCTCCAGCCGAGCTGGCTGCTGGGGCGCCAGGGCCCCGTCTCCCTGAGGTGTTGTACCCACAGGGTGCCATGTCCTTGTCTTCATACCCCCAGCCACTTTGTCCTGAGAACAGGCGGCACCTGCAGTAGTTGGGGGGGCGGTCCGGTCCCTCGTCCCAAGTCACGGGAGCCTGACCTGCCCGATGCTCTCCAGAGAGATGTCTTCAACCAGCTGCTGATCCACGCGGCCTTGAAGTGCAGCACCGGCGCCCACAGGAACGTGGCCCGGTGAGTCCCCGCTGCGCCTCCGGGGAGGCTTCGGGCAGAGCTGCCTGTCTCACTCGGGGGCCTCCCCATGGGTGGTGAGCGGTCCCCACCTCCCTGGGTCTGAAGTGATGGAGACACCGGCTACAGGGGTGCTGGGTCCCGCTCCTCACCATGCTGGACCTGACAGAAGGGGCCAAGCCATCCCAGCCCCCTCCCCATTCTGCCCGTGCTGAGCTTCGGGGACCCACACGCCCTGCTCGTCCCGGCCCCCGGGCCTTTGCACACACCGAGCCCTCCGCCTGGGCTGCCCACTCTCCTTTCACCTGGTCGCCGCTGACCAGCCCCTCGAGCCCCAGTTCACATTCTCCCCCTGAACTGTGCTGGGGCTGGGCGGGGTGGTGGGCGGGTAGGCCCAGGCCCTGGCTGCCTGAAGCTTACCGATCAGGTGGGAACTGGCCCCAAGTGGTTAATCACACAGATACACTTCAGACTGACAGGAGGGCAGGTGTGTGGCTCTGAGAGGCAGTGACGGGGCGCTGAGGTGGTGGCGGTCAGGGAGGAGGGGTGGCCCCCAAAGGGACAGCCGAGTGAGGCCTGAAACCCAGGGGTCTGACCAGGCCAGGCAGTCTGGTCAGTACGGGCTCGTGGAGAGCATCCTCAGCCGGTGCTCACACCGCAGCTCACTGTACCTTGCGCATGGCGGCCAAGCCCCTTGCTGCGTCCCACACCACCCAGCGTGCTCCTGGGGTGAGACATGGGCCCCCCTTGCCCGGGGCCCCGTGTGCTGCTGGAACACCAGGGGAAAGGGGAAGGCGAGGACTGGAAGGGTGCCAGGTGGGCCAGGCTGCAGGGAGACAGCCTGGGACTGCCCCGTGGGGCCCAGGAGGCCCTCGGCTGGGCTCCAGGTCAGGGTCAAGCTGCGGGGTCTCAGCACAGGCTCAGTGCAGCCCAACGGCTGTTCCGGGCCCAGTGGCACAGGTGCTCTCGGCACCGACGACACCCATGTGGACGCACAGGAGCTGGGTGAACTCCGAAGCATCTTAGACACGTGCCTGCACCCCTCACCCCTCTGTGGCTCCATACGAAAGCCCCCTGTAGTTCTCTAGCAGCTCCAGACCCTGGCGAGGGCGAGAGTTGGTGCCTCTGGTGGCAGCTGGGCAGGAACAGGGGCGCCTGTAGGACAGAGCAGGGGTGGCAGGGGCTTCCGCTGGGGAGCTGCAGGGAGGTGGGGGGCATTGGGCCCTTGCTGGGGGGCTGTCGCTACGTGGAGGGGCAGCCTGCTGCCAGCAGAGTGACAAGGGTGCCCCCTCCAAGGGCACCCGCCTGTGGGACCCCCACCTCAGCTCAGCAACCCGCCCCCCACACGCCCTCATGTCTCTTCCCTGAGTGCCAGGCCCAGCCCCTCAACCCCACTGTCTCTGTCACCACAGAACCATGGTCATCCGTGGTTTGGGCTCTTCGCCCTCAGTGGTGCCAGCGCTTTCTTTAAACCTGGGGGTTCTCTCACCTTCTCCTCTGCCACGTACCCTTCCCGGAACAGTCTCAGGCGTGGCTCCCCACCCCAACTCGCTCTCGTCCCCGAGCCCCCCAGTAGCCGAGGCCGTAGTGATGTGCTCACCCTGGAATTCGAGTCCCTGGAGGCATCCTGAGGATGGTGTAAAACCGCCCCCCAGACACCGATGTCCCCGTCACCCTCCAGCACCAGTGAGAGGATGCTGGGCCCTCATCCTCATACCTCCCCCTGCTTTTTCTCTGGTCCCCTCAGGAGGCAAGGCCTCCTGCCTCTGGCCTCTGCCCAGCCTGCCCGCTTTGCTGTGAGGCTGTCCCCTCTCCAGCCACCTGGGAAAGGGAGCGTCTCACATGCTGACCACCTCAGCCCCGGCCCTCGCTGCTGTGCCCTGCCTCAGAGCTGAAGGGACCCTCGGGCCCCACATCCTTCCAAGAGGTTCAGCACCGCCCCCCCCCCCATCTGTCTCTGCAGGAGCCTTCTGATGGAGCGGGATGCGCTGAAGCCCAACTCACCCCTGACCGCGCGGCTCATCCGCAAGGCAGCCTCTGTCCACCTCCTGCAGTGAGGTCTGCTGCCCCACTGGCTCCCGAGGCTCAGGAGACAAGCCTGCTAAGGGTGACCTGTGGCCTTAAACAGTCCAGGAAGGGGGGTGCAAATCTATGTATACGTGATTGAGAATCTTCCTCTAACTCTTGCTAAGGGCCGAGGGCCAGTTTTGCGTGGTCGCACCTGATGCGGGTGCTGCTCTCCCCGCTGGCCCTGCGCACTGCGTCTTCCCCAGGGACCCTCGCACCTCCTGGTTGTTCAAATGTTGGAACCAAGGGTGGGGTGGGGGTGGCTCAACTCAGGAAGGGTCTTCATGGCCCCGAGAGGCAGCCCCCACTCCAGGCTGCCTTTGGGGAAAACCCTCTTCATGTCCTGGCTTCTGTTGCCCATCTGGGGGGGAGGGAACTCGTGGGGGGCAGTGTCTTGCCCAGGTCACTGCTGAGATTCACTGCAGGCCCCCGTCTCCATGAGAGGGGGACCTTGGCTCAGCCTGTGGCCTCAGCCCAGTGGCTGCACCCACGGGCCCCTCACAGAAGCACGGGTCCGCGGGTGCCCTTCTGCCGCCCCTGGAGAGCAGTGTGGGAGCTCCCAGGGGCCTCCGGTGTCAGCGCTTGGGGCTTATCTTCTCTTCATTCTAAACTGCACGTCAGGAATGGGCCTCAGGACTTGGTTTCCTTTACCAACTGTGACTTCAGTCATGTGGACCAGGGCACCGAGCGGGCGTGCTTTCCAAGGTCTGAGGGTTGAGCTCCGGCTGCCCTGTTGTGGCAGGGCACGCCCGGAAACCAAAGCCCGCTGATGCGTGGCTTCAGTGAGACCGGAGCCAGTGCTGTAAGCGCGCGCTGCACCCTGAACCCGGCCCGGTGTCCCTCCTGAGCGAGCCACAAGGTTCCATTTAATGTGCCGACTCGGGCGTGCTGCCTGAGGCTGGGAGCCCCAGCCCAGGGAGGGTGCTCGTGTTGTGTAGGTGCGGACCAAAGTCAGGTAGGGGGCTCCTGGGAGGCAGCAGAGGCCTCCGAATAGATCAGCAAATTCCTGGGAATAAAGTAATTTAGCGCCCTGGCCAGGTAGCTCAGTTGGTTAGAGTGTTGTCCTGATATGGCAAGGTTATGTGGGTTCAATCCCTGGTCAGGACACGTGCACGAATCAACCAATGAATGCATGAGTAGGTGGAACAACAAATCAATGTTTTTCTTTCTCTCGAATCAGTAACAAATAAAATAGTTAATTGGTTTGTTTGACTAGCTATTTCTGGGCAGGCCCTTTTGAGCATCTCCCAGGGAACAGCCCTGGGCTGGGTCCTGGAGAAACAGGCTTCTCCTTGAACTTGGGGTATGGTGGATTGGGGTGTGGAGTCAAGAAAATGGGTAATCACATTAGGATTTTGAGAGAGGTGCAGTCTCTCCCCAGGAATGAGGGACTCATCCTTAGGGGGGAGCCTGTCCTTTATCCCATGCTGTCCCCCCGCCGTGTCCCTGGACCTCCTGCTCACACCCCATCTGCCCTCCCCTCTCCTAGCTCCAAGCAAGACACAATTCAGCCAGGGGAGCAGGAACCCTGGTCCGTCCTCCGGAGAGCCCTCCACTCCCCCACTGCAGGCTGGTGAGGGCGCCTCCGCAGCCCTGGGCACCTGCACTGGTTACCGCACCTTCCTCCCTAGCTGTCACCTCCTTGGGTCAAGACCAGTGTGACCCAATGTGCGGCCTGTTAATTGAACTCATTAGTGAATGCATAAGGGAATGAAGCAGAATCCTACTAAGGGAAGGAAAAAATGGATCTACGGTGAGGGGCCGGTCACAAAGGAGAGAAAGAGGCTGA
>PVKM010026708.1:0-19200 GCA_004027735.1 Carollia perspicillata | reverse complement strand
ACACACACACACACATACCCTAAGTGTCTGCATCCCTCTCTCCCCAACCTCCCATGCACTGGTTTCCAGCAGTATGATATAAACATGTACATATGTGGCTGTATCTTCCTTTGGTTTCTGAAAAATCCTGTGATGGTCTCTTTTCCACCAGCTAGCTGCCAACTTTTTTCACTAATTCCAAATCTTGCTTTCTTTTGCACTTTGATGCTTGGGTTATTTTAAAAATATAATTTGTATCAAATAATAAAGATTATCTATTAACTTCCTTAGCAGGTTTCTGGTAGTGTTATAGTCTTCTTTGTAAAAAGAGGCCATTACTCTATTACTTCTTTTGAAAACATTTATTTCAAGTTCCAAATTGTAAATAAATTGGTTTTAAGTCGAGACATAGTGCCTTAAGTTCTTTTGATCACATGTATTCTCATGACATGAAAATTAAGAATTTAAATATAAAGAGAAAGAAGAGAGAGAATCACAGAGAGAGAGAGAGAGAGAGAGAGAGAGAGAGAGAGAGAGAGAGAGATATTAAAACATCTCCAAGGTGTAGAATGCATAGAACATAGTGTTCAACTCTAGGTATTAGAACTTAGCTCTTGTGCTGGCTATGTCACTAACTCTCTTTGTAACTACGCCAAAGTCTCATCATTATAGCCCTGTTGTCTTGTCTGAAAAATGTATCAATTGCTCTGTAGATCATCATTACCTACATTGTGACTCTGTGACTCAAACTCATATTAAAGCAAAAATGTGGAGAATGCATCTTAACCTCAGGTCTGCTTGAGTTCATGACTGAACAATTCAACTACCTATAAAAACACATATTTTTATGCATAATGAAAATGTATGGGTTTTTTTTCCTTCTTGCATTTCCTGGACCTGCTGTGATCAATGTATCAAATGTTTTGCATTTTCACATTCACATTAAAGGAAAAATAGGAATCCTGTGATGGTTATTTCTTTAATTTGCATAGATATGGTCATTGTGGTTTACAAGAAATATTACCTTTAAATAAGAGAGTATTCTAAGATGGCACAGCATGTTATTCTGTATTTCTCAGATTTACAGTTAAAAAACAAGTGAGAATCAGAATTTAATCATATGCTACTCTAATAGTTTGGGGATGTTAGATTATCTCTCAAATTAGATTATAAACTCACTGAGGGAAGAGAACCTGTCTCATAAATGCATTTTGTGTCAACTGAAAACCAAATGCAGTGCTGTGCATATAATATACAAGTTAACAATGCACTTCTTCTTGGATACTATAATAAAAAGCTACTGACTCATGGCATTTTAGCCTTGTATGGTGATTTTAATGTTTCTAATCCAACTTTCCATGTCATGTGGTAGAAACCAAGTGAAGAGGGGTGCACTACCTAGTGAAGCAGTCCAATGCACTATGGAAGAGCCAGTCCTTCTCTGCATTGAGCTAAAATGTGTAGTTCCATGACCCTCTTTAGTTGTAACCAATAGAACCTTCTAAAGAAACATAAAACAAGTCAACTTCTTGCCTTTATGTTTTTCTTGTTTATCTCTAGAGTTTCTCATTTTTAAGAATTTATATAAGGCACTTAATGGCTTCAGAGTAAATGCACAACATTTGAAAAAATTAATCATTATAAAGTAATGGGACAAAATTTGTCAGATTCCTGTTTCCATATTGAACAAGATGAGTTCAGCTGATTTATTTCAGAAGCACTTAATTAGTGATTAATTTGTGGCATGCACTGTTCTAAGTGCTTTATAAATATTAACACATTCCAAATTACAAAACAACCCTATGAGATAGATACTATTATTGACACCATTTTATGGATGAAGAAACTGAAGTATCAAAGTACAGATTACATAGGTAACTTGCCCAAGATATTTCAACTAGTAGGTACAAGGTGGGATTATGAACAAGGCCTTCTGACTCTCTTCTCAACCATTATGTTATAGTAGGATATGTTTCATGTTTTTTTTTTTAAATGGGGACATTTACTTTTTTAATTTTTTGTTTCCATAAGTAAGTATCTAGTTGTTTAAAATTTCCATTTTCATGGGACATTATTTAATTATTTTAAAATTGTTTCCCTCTTAAAGATCTAGAAAAGGTACTGCTTAAAGATTTGTAAAGACGCTGTTTTCATTTACTCTGTTTTTGTGATCTTGAAGTACTATACCTTTATTTAGATTATATAAAACTTTTTTTCTATTTAATTAACTGATGTTGCTAATATCTGGATAAATTTTACTCTAGTCTCTAAGGATACTGTTACATCAGCTCTGTTTTCTGTCCCTGGTGGAGCTCTCTACATTTTCCCATCCAGGTTTTTGCACTGTCCCACAATGAATATATTTAAATATTCACTTTAGCTAATGTCAAGGTTTTTTAAAAAAATTATTGTTTATACTGTTACAGTTGTTCCACTTTTTCCCCCTTTTCTTCCCTTCAACCAGCCTACCCCCAACTTCCATAATCAGTCCCCTCACTATTGCCCATGTTCATGGGTTCTTCATATATGTTTTTAATCCCTTCTTGTTTCAATCAGTCCCTGTCTCTCCCCTTCCCTCTTATATCTTCCAGTCTGTTCCTCTGGTTCTATTTTGCTGATTAGTTTATCTAGCTCATTAGAATCCTCTTATAAGTGAGATCAGATGGTATTTCTCTTTCACTGACTAGCTTATTTCACATAGCGCAATAGTTAGTCTCCAGTTCCATTCATGTTGTCACAAAAGGTAGGAATTCCTTCTTTCTTTCTGCTGTGTAGTATTCTATTGTGTAGATGTACCACCACTTTTTAATCCACTTATCTGCTAATGGGCACTTAGGCTGTTTCCAACAATTGGCTATTGTAAATACCACTGCTGTGAGCATGGAGGTGCACACATTAATTTTAATTGGTGTTTCAGGTTTCCTCAGATATGTTCCCACCAATAGAATCACTGGGTCAAAAGTTAGTTGCAGGGGAGAGTGGTGGGGGGAAGTTGGGGATAACTGTAATTGCACAATAATAAAAAAGGAGACTGCCAGTCAAGATGGAGGCGTAGGTGGAAATACTGTGCTTCCTCACACAACCAAAATTAAGGACAACAAATATTTACAAACAATAACACAACCAGAACACAGAAAATTGAACTACAAAAGGCTGACAACGATTCAACCAGACCGGTAAGAGGGGTAGAGTCAGCAGAGAAGGAACGACAGGAAAAGGCAGGGGGTGGCAGACCCGGGAGCGCCAGGGAGCTTAGGTGGCATGGAGCTTCCAGACCCAAGACATGTAGGGAGGAGACAAGCAGAGCACGCAGGGTGGTTGGCCGACCACGGACACACATTTGAGCACAGATAAACTAGGCAAGAGCAGGCAGTGAGACGGACCACACAGCCCAGGGCCCCAGCGACTGGAACTAAAGCCTAAAAACACCCACTGAAAAGGTGCCAGGATAGACTCCCAGCAACACAGGAGAGGTTGTTGGGGAGACCCTCAGGGTCCTTGAGCATGCATAGGCCCACCCACCTGGGAACCAGTGCCAGGGGGGCCTCGTTTGTGTGCGGAAGACAGCAGAGGGGACACAAATCTGAGAGCACGTGGAACAGGTGCCATTGTTCCCTCTCTGACCCCGCCCCCACAGACAGTGTCACAACCCAGCCACTGGGTTGCCCTGCTCTGGTGAACACCTAAGGCTCCACCACCCGTATGTAACAGATGTCACCTGACCAAAAGTGACTCAAACAGAACAGCTGAAAGCCCCAGAGCCAATACTTTTAAGCGACCAAGAGATAGCCAACCTATCAGATGCACAGTTCAAAACACTAGTGATCAGGACGCTCACAGAATTGGCTGATTTTGGTCACAAATTAGATGAACAAATGAAGGTGATGCTAAGTGAAATGAAGGAAAATGCACAGGGAACCAATAGTAATGGGAAGAAAACTGGTACTCAAATAAATGGAGTGGACCAGAAGGAAGAAAGAAACAATCAAACAGAAAAGAAGGAAGAAACACGAATTAAAAAAAAAATGAGGAGAGGCTTAGGAACTTCCAGGACATCTTTAAACATTCCAACATCTGAATTATAGGGGTACCAGAAGGGGAAGAGGAAGAGCAACAACTGGAAAAGTTATTTGAACAACTAATAAAGGAGAACTTCCCCAATCTGGCAAAGGAAATACATTTCCAAGAAGTCCAGGAAGCTCAGAGAGTCCCAAAGAAGGTGGACCCAAGAAGGAACACACCAAGGCACATCATAATTACATTAGCCAAGATTAAAATGAAGGAGAGAATTCTAGAAGCAGCAAGAGATGAGGGGACAGTCACCTACATAGGAGTTCCCATCAGACTGTCAGCTGATTTCTCAAAGAGACCTTACAGGCAAGAAGGGCTGGAAAGTATTCCAAGTCATGAAAGGCAAGGACCTACATCCAAGATTGCTCTATCCAGCAAAACTTTCATTTAGAATGGAAGGGCAGATAAAGTGCTTCTCAGATAAGGTCAAGTTCAAGGAGTTCATCATCACCAAGCCCTTATTATATGAAATGTTAAAGGGACTTATCTAAGATAAAGAAGATAAAAAGTATGAACAGAGAAAGGACAGCAAACTCAGTTATTAACATCCACACCAAAAACAAAAGCAAACTAAGCGGACACATAAAACAGGAGCAGAGCCACAGAAATGGAGATCACGTGGAAGGTTAGCAACAGGGGAGTGGGAGGAGGAGGAGGGGAGAAGGTATGGAGAATAAGTAGCATAGACAGTGGGGAGAAGATAGACAGGGCGAGGCAAGAGTAGTGTGGGAAATGTAGAAGCTGAAGAACTTATGACACATAGACATGAATTAAAGGGGGAAGTGTGGGTAGGAGGGGGTGTGCAGGGTGGAGGGGAATGAAGGGGGGAAATGGGACAACTGTAATGGCATAATCAATAAAATATATTTTTTAAAAGGGAAAAAAGAAATAAATGTAATTTATGATAAAAAACAAAGAAATAAGAAAAAAGACAGAAGGCAGTTCCATTTTTAGTTTTCTGAGGAGATTCCTTACTCTTTACCAAAGTGGCTGTACCAGTCTACATTTCCACCACAAGTGCAGTAGGGTTCCCTTTTCTCCACAACCTTGCCAGTTCCTTTTCATTGATTTATTAATTATAGCCATTCTGACAGGTGTGAGGTGATATCTCATTATGGTTTTAATTTCCATCCCTTTGATGGCTAGTGATGTTGAGCATTTTTTTCCTATGTCTGTGGGCCATCTGTATGTCCTCTTTGGAGAAGTGTCTATTTATGTCCTTTGCACATTTTTAATTGGATTATTTGTCTTCCTGGTGTTGAGTCATATGAGTTCTTTATATATTTTGGAGATTAAACACTTGTTGGATGTATCTTTGGCAAATATGTTCTCCCATACAGTAGGTTCTCTTTTCATTTTGATGATGGTTTCTTTGGCTGTGCAGAAGTTTTTTTAATTTGATGAACTTTCACTTGTTTATTTTTTCCTTTATGTCCCTTGCCCTAAGAGATACATTGGCAAAAACACTGCTACACAGGATTTTACTGCATATGTTTTCCTCTAGGATTTTTACAGTATTAGGACTTACATTTAAGTCTTTTATGCATTTTGAGTTTATTCTGGTGAATGGTGTAGGATGGGTGGTCTAGTTTCATTTTTTTTTGCATGTACCAATCCAGTTCTCCCAACACAATTCATTGAAGAAACTGTCTTTACTCCATTGTATGCTCTTGTCCCTTTTGTCAAACATTAATTGACCACGGAAAGACAGGCTTATTTCTGAGCTCTCTATTCTCTTCCAATGATTTATGTGTCTGTCCTTATTCCAGAACCAGACTGTTTTCATTACAGTGGCCTTGTAGTATAGTTTGCTATCAGGTATTGTGATCACCTCAACTTTGTTCTTCTTCTTCAAGTTTGCTGAGATTATTTGGAATCTTTTTTGGGGGCCCAGGTCAAGTTTAAAATGTCAAATAAATACCATAATGTTTTTATTTATATTTTCATTGTGTTTAAATTCCTAACAACTCACCTACAGTGTCTAACAACAGTTCTATGTCATTAACTAGGATCTTGGGTTTATTAACTGCCTATTTCACACTAGAGGTTTTCACATTTGTCATATGATGTAATCCTGCTAGGAAGCTGAAATTCTGAGGTTAAATATTTTGACTAAGGTTCAAGGTCTTTGTGATTCTAAAGCTCATTCTGTACACCACAGAAAAACTAACCTTTCTTTACTTTTCTGGCCTTAGTTCCCTCATATGTGCAATGAAAACAAATGGCCTGAGAGCCAGCCAACTAAGTGCCAGGCACTAGGCTAGCTCCTTCCCCTAAATGGTTCACAGAAATATGTGCATAACTAAGATACAATGGGATCATGGTGGAGAGTCGTATTTGAACAGTACTTTGATAACTTGGTGACCCCTTCTGCTTGATAGAGTTGAGAAGCTGGCCTTAGAAGAACAAGGGGAATTTCTCTCTTTCTAAGGAGGTATGTTCCATAATTCTATATGACCTTAGCCTATACACAATATAGTATTACAAAATATATACGTATAGTATATATAAACAAATTTAACTGTGTGGCATCAAAATTATAATTTGCTAAACTCTTGAAGTCCGTGAGAACAGGAAGGAACCATGTCCAATAATTTGTACATATTACTTAATGCATATTTATACAATGAATGAAGAAAAATCATTTTTGTAAATATGCAAACCCTTGCTTATACACAACTGACAATTCAAAGATTTTTAATGAGTAACTACTCTGTTATTCATACTGCCACCTCTACTATTTATATAGTATTCAACTTCTCTAGTATTTATTGAGAACCTAGTTGTACCAGGTATTGTGGTGGGGGATATAATAGTAAATATATCTATGGTTCTAGTGAAGTTTAAATCAAATTAGTGTTATTCTTAAATTCTTTTGAATCTGCAGCCATTTTAATAGAATGGTGTAGATGGAAGTCATATTGTAATGCTTGCAAGAATGATTGGTAATGAGGAAGAGGAGTTATCAGGTAGAAAATACTCCAGCAATAAAGGCTTAGGAAGTCTTTCCTGAGAATGGGAAAGAGCTGATCTATAGAAATCTCACATGGGTGTTTTTAGCAAGGGGAGAGAGACAGAATTGTAACATAAGATATAATGGGAAGATACCTGAAGAACATGGTCAAAGATTCAGTGAATTCTTCGTGATATGGCTTGGTCTCTACATCAGTAACCTTGTGGGCCTAAACATAAGTTTAAGAAAATGAAGGGTACGTAACATAGGGGTTCCTAAATCAATGTCATCTATCCACTAAGGTTACCTTTTGGAAATTCATTGGAAATTCTGAAAATAAAATGTAAACACGAGGGGCTGTTCCTATTAATGTTTATACATATTGACATCTAGTAATGTGGCCCCAAATTAGTCCTTAATACATGTTTCTTCAGAGAATATATTTATGAGAAATAAATTATAAAGAACTACTATCAATATGCATTCAATAATTGAATATGAGCTGTTTAGCATGAATGGTTTATAGTCCTTCATTTAGTTGCCTGATGGTAATGAACTAAATTGATCTTTCATGATCACTTGAAACTCTAGAGTTTTTGAAATTTTTATCCTTGAAGAAAGAGTCTTATTTGACTTTCGACATAGCTGATAACCCAAATTGCTTTGTTTCACTGATTACTAATATGAAAGCCACTTTGTTGTTTGAGTGTTTTTAGCTGAACAAGTGTTTACTAGTACATGTGATTGATAATACCATCCATATTCAGAACCTGAGAATTTAAGGTCAGTTTTGTGTTACTCACTGTGAGTTGAAGTTTTTATTATGCTGAGAACCTTTATGACTTTTTGTGAGATTATACTATTATTTACAATAGAATCAAGGCATTTTGGTCTCTTTCATTGATATATATGGAATTATATGGCTGCCAAGTTTAATCATTTAAGTCATTTAGTAATTGGTGATATAGATGATAGAATATTAACCCTATTTTTCTTATCACCCCTAAATGGTGTACTTCCATGACTTTAAATAGATGAATACAACATGGTAACTACTGTATAGAAATTCATCAGTTTTAGTGAGCAGTCTGTTAATCTATGTATAAATGTAAGTACTCTCTTTAACTCAATATTGAAGACATTAATCCATCTCCTCTTCCTCTTTCTTTTTTGCTTGGCCATTAAACTGAATTGGTTTTTGAATGATTCTTAATCTATATATATCTTATTACACTCCATATATGTTGGTGCATACCTTAGTATACAGACTTCCTTGCTGGTTTGACTTCAGCATTTTTCTTGAGTTTTACTTTCAAGTTTCTGCTTTCTTTTCAGGCTCTTACTCACACCTTGTGTTGAAATTTTCACGTGGAGAAACCTTTTACTTTTCCTTCTCTTTATAATTTGCATACTCCAGATTTTGATATGGAAGCTTAAAAATTAGCAAGAGAAAGAGGAGTTTTTGAGGCAATGGCTACTTTCAGTTTTTTTCATAATTTTAAAATCTTGGTTCAAAGTTTTCACTTGGATTTAGATAACCATGTTTTTTGTAAATAATTTTATTATTGGGGAGGGATTTAATATCTGCAAAGGCTTTTATGCTTCCCTTCTGGCAGCTGGATGCCAGATTTCTGGACCACATATTTTCTTGAATAGCAGATTTTAAACCCAATGTGTCAAGCATTTTCTCATTTATTTTCCAGATATGCATGAGATGACATATTCAAAAAATTATAAGCAGTTCAGGATCTTCTGGCTTCCATGGGTAGGCAGTAATTAATTTTCATATTGTAATTACATGAATCTGGGAAGAAAGCTGAGAATCTTGAGATTTTAAATTGGTATTTGTGACTCCATTATTATGACATCTAAGAACTTTAAATATTGAATAACTCAATATCAGTATTTTGTGACAAGTGTAGACTTGAGATTTGTAACATATTTTTTTAAATGCAAGTTAAACATTGCTTCTCATTACTATCTACATCATGCAGTATTGCTATTATTGAGTGAGATAATTAAACATTTAACACAGTGCCTGGCACAGAATAAGAATACCATAAATGTTAACTATTATTAACAACTAGGAATACCAATTATTTAATAACTAAGATACTATTTTAGAATACCTCCAGAATACATCATAAATTGTGCTCAATAAAGTGAATTTATCCTCATTGTCTTCTAGGGGTTATTTTGTAAACCCCTCACTCTTAGAATTTTTACTCAATGAAATTCCTCATTTACCAATTGATTAGAAATTGATATAGAGAACTTTTAAATTTACTTGTACTTGGTATACAATATTATATTAGTTTCAGATGTACAATATGGCAATTCAAGATTTTTAGCCCTTACAATGTGATCACCCCGATAATTCTAGTAATCATCTGTCACCATGCCAACTTATCACAATTTTATTGACTGTATTCTTCTTCACCTTTTCACCCATCCCCCTATGCCCTCCCCTCTGGTAAACTTTCCTTTGGTCTCTGTTTTTAATAGTCTGTTTTTGTTTTGTTTTGTTTTTTAGATTTCACATATAAGTGAAACCATGTGGTATTTGTATTTCTCTGACTTATTTCACTTAGCATAAGACTTTCTAAGTCTATTCATGTTGTTGTGATGACAATATTTCATTATATTTATTGCTGTGTAATATTCCATATATATGTACATATACATATCATTCTTTATTTATCTATTAGTGAACACCTAGGTTGCTTCCATATCTTAGGTATTATAAATAATGCTTCAATGAAGGTAGGCATGCCTATATCTTTTCAAATAAGTATTTTTGTTTTCTTTGGATAAATATCCAGAAGTGGAATTGTTGGGTCCTGTGGTAGATCTATTTTTGTTTTTTTAGAAGTCTCCATACTGTTTTCTGTAGTGACTGCACAAATTCGCAGTCCCACTAACAGTGCATCAGAGTCCCCTTTCCTCCACATCCTAACACATGTTACTTTTTGATAATATCCACTCTGACTGGTGTGAGATGATATCTCATTGCAGGTTTGATTTGCATTTCCCTGATGACTGGTGATATTGATCATTTCTTCATGTGTCTGTTGGCCACCTGTATATCTTCAGAGAAATGTCTTTTCTTGTCCTCTACCCATTATTTGATTGGATTGCTTATTTTGTTTGTTATTAAGATGTATGAGATCCTTATATTTTTTATATCAACCTCTTTTCAGAAAAATCACTTGCAAGTATATTCTTCCATATCATAGGTAGTCTTTTTATTTTTTTTTTGATGCTTTCCTTTGCTATACAGAAGTCTTTTTAGTTTGATAAAGTACATTTGCTTATTTTTTCTTTGTTTATCTTGGTTGAGGGAACATATCCAAATAGATATTACTACACTGATATCAGATAGATTATAAACTATGTTTTCTTCTAGAAGTTTTATGGTTTCAGGCTTTGAATTTATAGAATATTTTATATGTGTGTTTATGCTGATAAGAGGATAGTAGAAGAAATGGTCTCTCATAAAACAAGAAACGAGAAGTCAAAACCTTCTTAACATTTGCTTAACAGAAGAAATAAGGTAGATTATGTTTTGCCTAGCAATTGACTGTGTCCAGTAGGGTCAGATTGTTATAAGCCAGTAGGTTGAGTCTGATTCTAAAAGGTTTGCAGAAATTAGTGGAAAAGCAGAGTCCAAAGTTTAGACACCTATAGTACAGAGACACTTGGGACCAAACTATGTATGCAAAGAAAATGGTGTTCTCTGAAAGTGAAAGAGGGTATCAAGGCAGTTACATTGAAATGAATGGAAGACACAGACCCACAAGGATCAATAAATCCTTATAATTTCAGAGGTAAGGGACTGCATTTCCCAAGGACTCAAAGCTATGGAGAGTGCTTTTCTGGTTTTCAGTGGTGTGAAATGCCACCATAGCTAAAAATTAAGCTCCAACATGTATGAGATGACAATGAAAGAAGTGAATCAGGACCATTGGGTTAAGCTTCTGGTAATCTGCCTACCCATTTTGAACATAGATTGCCAAGATATCAGATATGATGGAATTTTATCATGAGCTCTTGATATACACACTAACAATTTCAGGCATTTTGGCTATGTAGATGAACCTTTCTGGGCCTCTGTTCAAGGTCAAAGTAATCAATAGGATAATGTATGTTCATCACTGGCTTTGCTAATTCATTTGTGAGCTCATTTAGAGTTAGACTATTTTTATATTAGATGTGGACTTGATTTTCTTCACTCTCTTTTTTAAAATATGAAATCTGGATTGAAATTACATCCTTATAAAAGTTGGCATATAAGTTATTTCACTATTTATTGAGTCAAACCACAGTTCATATTGATAGATTTCATAGTTGTTTTTTATTGAGGATGACTTTTACTTTTTAGGGTTAAAGTTTTGCTTTCAATTCTCATGGTATAATTAAACCAATCTTCTTTCCAGATCCCCACTGCTTTGAGGGCTTTGTGATTTTTCCTTGGAGACTTGTTGAGATTCACCTTGACATACAGAGTACAACTATTATATCTGGACCAAGAAGATGACTTTATAATGACTGTATTATAGTTATACATCCTTCTTTAGCATTAGCAAGGCATTGACTACTTGTCCAAAATTCAATTAAATGCTATTAAAAACCCAGCATATTTTACATTTTCTCTAAATTTATCTGTAAAGAAATGCCTATAGTTTTCAATCTGACATAAATCACATTGAAAAGTCAAGAGAAAAGATGGAGTTCTTATTTTAGAGGTCTTTAAGGTAGGATACTCTAAGGCCTGTGTGAATATTTAGATATGTAGAACTTAAAATTCTATTTTGTATGTGCTCCCAACAACTCATTTGTAACTTGTTACTAAAGCAGTCAACTTTCCAATTAACTGTAGGCATTTGATATACTTCAGTCATGCATATGATATAAATGTGATATAATGCCTCTAGCAGCAGTAACTTCAGACATAAAAGGTAGAACCTTTGTGTACACTTAGCCAGAAAATTTACTTTCCCAGAAAACTCCCCTTGAGCCTACTAGAAGCATTGACATTGATATATTAAACTACTTGGTCCTTGAAATCAGGGTACGTTTGGTCCTCTCTCAACATTTTTAGCCACAAAGCATTTTATCTTTCTTTTCACTAGTGTTATAAGTGCTTCTAATAAAGAGTAGAGACTTTGTATTGAGACTGAGAATCTGAATTTATTAGTTATAATACTAGTGATTAATTCATGTAAGGAAACCTTCATTGGATGCCTACTAGATACAGTGATGAACCAATCCCTTTACACCAGTGATTTTTAACCTGTGTGCCTCAAGAATTTGTAAAACATGCAATATCTGACTGTTTAGTCAGGGGCACTGACCTCTTTTCCTTTAGATTGTCAAATAAAAAATGACAACCATCAATACAATAATAGCCACCTGGTATGAATGAATCAAAATTACGCTTTTTTTTTGTCAGATCAGCAAAACAATATATTTGGTGTGGTTCAGGTTGAAAATCACCGCTTTACACTATCAAATTGGTTAGAAGGTACTTTTGTTTACCTCTTTGAGAAGTAATCACCCTTATGTGACTCGCAAATTTGATTACAGACTCAGTTGAGCTGTTTGTAAGTATTCAGAGGATAAATAAACATTTACTGATAGCTTTTGATATTGTTTTGCTGTGTGTGTGTCAGTGAACAGTGAATGGTCAACCAAATCTTATCAATGAGAAAATTCAATTGAGTTAAATTCAATATGTACTTCGGGAGGACCATGAATACTTTCAAACCACTGGAGTACTGGTTAAAGTCCTGTAGCTGGAATTTATAGGACGCCATTATAATTTAAAAGTTACTAACTTAATTTAACTCACAGCATGAGCTTGTTCTATAACAAAATCTAACTAAAAGAAAATCCTTGTTGAAATTTCAGCAACATTTTTTTAAAAAAAGATTTTATTTATCTTTAGAGGGGAAGGGAAGGAGAGAGGGAAAGGAACATCAATGTGTGGTTGCCTCTCATGTGTCCCCCGCTGGAACTGGCCTGCAACCCAGGCATGTGCCCTGACTGGGAATTGAACTGCGATCCTCTGGTTCGCAGGCCCACGCTCAATCCACTGAGCCACACAAGCCAGGGTCAGCTACAGTTTTAAAAGGAATTTCCATGATAAAGATTAAGATTGAAAAGTATTTGAGTCAATGTGCAAAATAAGAATACAGTTATGTGTCCTTAATTACTGGTGTATTTGATAAAATGGTAGTTCTAACACTTCTTCCTAATAACTAATAAACTAGAATTTCCACAGATGTACAATTACCTTCTCAATTAGAGGATGCCAATTATGTTATTCTATAATCCTGTGTACATTAATAAAGATGATAGAAAATGCTTGAAAAATGCAAATAGGAAGTTGCACTTTTCAGGTTGTTTCTGTACCCACTTGTCATGCCAGCCTGACATGAATCACTGTCTGTCCTGGCCTAACAGAGCCTGTGAACTGGAAAGAAATACTCTGACCTTCATCCACTTCCTTTCATTTTTTTGTTCTTCCAGGATATGTTGGATGCATAAACTTTGCTCTGATTGTCTGTTGTAGGCTATTTAAATAAAACAATTTTCCAAGGGCAGATCATTGTTACCATACTACATTTATGGCCACCAAGTTTATACTCTACTTAAAATGTTTTGAGAGAGGTTCCTGTTTCATTACACATATATACTCGTTGAGTCACTTTCAAGGTCCTGCAGGAACTACCCATATTTCTCTTCCACAGTGTGAACATGTCATCCCACACAGCCTATGTCTGCTCACCATGCTTCTCACCCTGATTCTCACCATTCCTCTTTCCAGGAATACTCTCTGCCCCTCTGCCCTCATCTAGTCCTCAGTCTTTAAGGCCCAGCTCCACTTTTCCCTGCTTGAAAACTCTCTTGACTACTCCAGCCTGAGTGACATTTTCTCAGAACTCTCATTGCATTTGTTGTTAATGTTACTGAATTTTGTTCTTATTTGTCTAGATTGTTTGCTCTAATTTTATATATGATGTTGTTCTTACCTCCCCAACTCAGTAGAGACTTCTTGAGTGCAGAGGCAGTGTTTTAGAGCTCTACTAACTCCCCAGAAACATGTGACACAAGTCTGTGTATATAGTTCGTGTACAATAATGTTTGTTGATTGATTGATATTTTCCCACATGAATATTTTAAAGGCCTAACTTGCTTGAATTTTAGGGAACAATAATAAATATTTGTTAATGGATAAAATGAATGATGGATATGCTTATTTGTTTATGTTTACTCTTCCCCCATCCTCATCCATGGCCAATGAATTGAATGTATGATTCTCAGAACAGAGATTTTATTTTGTTGCCTTTGTATCCGCAGCACCTAGATCAGTGCCTAGGTCATAATAGATGTCCAGTAACTATCTATAGAATGAATATTCAGCAAAATCACTCAGCATCTATTAAGTGCAATCAGTCTTGTGATTCATTTTGTATTTTACTCATCTCAAATATTTGAATATCATAGGGCATAAATTGCCAATATATTAAGTTTCCATTGTCTCCAAGTTTAAATCCAGTTTTGGGTGAATGAAAATCTTTTAATGGCACTAGGACTTTTGTCCTGTGCACATAAGCAAGCAGTTAAACTGTACTGTTTAAAAACAACAGTGTTTAGAAGTCAGGTTTTTAGTTATTCTTATATTAAATCTGGATTAATATAAAATATTTAAATGGCATTTGTTAGCAAGTTCCCATAATTTTCTATACCATTTAAAGAGAGATATACCTTTAAAAAAGATGAATTTCAACTGTATTTGAACAACTGTATTTGAAAATAAAAATGGGGAAAATAAAAAAGATGAATTTCTTTGACAAAATCCAGTCACATACATTGCTGAAACTATGCTTGAAAGAGACACTGTAGCACCTGTTTGTTTTTCTTTCTATGACCATATATATGAACTGAGATGGGTCTCTTAATTGCTTTATGAAATGAAATATCTTGCCTGCTTTCTGTAAAAAGTGTATTTAATTTAGTACTCTAAGAGTATTGGGGGAAAGTGTAATTATGTTTTAAAAAAACTTAATGAAAAATTTCAGCACATATGTAAAATATCCTTATTTTTACAGTTTTTCTTTTCATACAGAAAACTCAGTTTTCCATAGGATGCCTATGAAATCATGGTTTCCATCTGCAGTGCTAAACCTCTCATATGCCTTAAAGAAGGTGTGTTGGTGGACCACTCACTAATCACAACATGTGAGGGAAATTGAACCTGAAGCAAATATGAAAACTTAAAAGCTTTTAAACTTTGTCAGCCTGCCAATTCAAGCAGCATGTGGCAGGTGTGTCATATAGTCAAAGAGCCAAAATAAATGGCCACAAGAAATTCCAAGGTAATACAGATGTAAAGAAAGTTTAAAATGAAAAGAAAGAAAACATTGTTTTTATTGTTTGTTCAGGAGGTTGACAAATGCATTTAAAGAAATGCCTTTTCAGATATTGCTTTAGGTGCCAAATAGTATCTTTCTGATCTTCTGGAGCAGGCATTGACAATGTTTCTGTTATGTGCTGGTATGTGGAGGGAAAGCAAAAAAAGAAGGAGAAAAAAAATGTTGAGAAAGTGGGCAAAACTAGATGCTGGCAGTGGCCTTGTAAATAGTTCTGGAACAAGTTACTATTTCCATTAGATAAGTAGAAAGTATTTATTTCTTTTGTTTTACCAAGAAAATATCCATGAGAAAAGGTGTGAATCCTTAAAAAATATATAACCTACTATTTGAAATGAAAGCACTTAATAATGAATCTAGTGTGTATATATTTTTAACATAAAAACTTTTATATTTTCCTTGTGTTATGTCTTATTTAAAATTCTTATAAATAAACATTAATTCAAAGTCAAAATTAACTTATATTTTCAAGGAAGAATACTTTGGGAATGTTTCTTCCTATGGCTCAAAGTGAAATTTCCTTTACCCCATTCCCAATTCAGTCTCATTACACCGATTGTTGGGGAAAAATTTTCTAAGATTAGCATACTATCCAAAGATATAGGCAGAAATCATTTGGGTATCCCAAATTCTTACTCTAAATCCAGGATATGATCTTGTTGCTATCAAATGAGCAGGGATAGATTATTCCTTATGGGAAATGAGTGCTCTGTAGATTAAGAATACCAGGTATTAACATTCCACTCTGAAAGCTAGAATTTTATGGTGTCACAACTCATATTTAAGTCTTTTATCCATCTTGAGTTTATTTTGGTGTAGGTGTAAGTTAGTGGCCGAGTTTCATTTTTTCCACATGTACTTGCACAGATCTCCCAACACCATTTACTGCAGAGGCTATTTTTACTCCATTTTATGTTCCTGCCTCCTTTGTCAAATATTAGCTTACTGTATTGACATGGATTTATTTCTGGGCTCTCTATTCTGTTACATTAATCTATGTATGTGTTCTTATGCCAATACCAGATTGTTTTGATTACCATGGCCTTGTAATATAGTTTGATATCAGGTAGTGTGATCTCTCCTACTCTGTTCTTCTTTCTTGAAATTGCTGAGGCTATTTGGGGTCATTTATGGTCCCATATAAATTTTTGAAGTATTTGTTCTATATATGTGAGATGTGTCATTGGTATTTTGATAGAGATTGCTTTGAATCTATAGATTGCTTTGGGCAATATGGACATTTTAATGGCATTAATTCTTCCAATCCATGAACATGGTATATGCTTCCTTTTATTTGTGTCTTCCTTAATTTATTTCTTCAGTGTTGTATAGTTTTCTAAGTACAAGTCTTTTACTTCCTTGGACAATGTGTGGGGGGGGTTCACTGTGAGTAGGGGAGAGGTGTAGGGGTGAACAATGGGGATAAAGGCAGTACAACTATAACTGGACTATAAAAAATAAAATAATAAACATATGTAAATAAAATAAATGAGAGCTAGAATTATAAGTAAATACTCAACTTTACAGGTGTAATAGATTCAAAACTGATAGAAGTGGCCAAAGCTCAGTCAGCCCCAGAAGTCCTCATCTGACAAAACTTCTTGCTAGCATGGTACAACAGAAAGGTTATTATTAAATTACCATTTAATCTTTCAGTTTTCAAAATAGGACTCTAGGGTAATGCTATAACACTCTAACTTCCAATGAGAAGTTAGAGCCAACAAAACTGAGTTTAGACATGATCTCTACCTTCAAGGAATTTACAATCTAATACTTGAGAAAAGTTTATGGTTATAATGGAAGAATGTGATATGTGCCAATAGAGACACATAGTATTGTAACATGCTTAAGAGGGTAGGCTCTATACTCATACTGCTTGGATTTGAACTATGGTTTGACAACCTACTAGCGACATGAAGTTGTGCAAGTTAAATTACTAAAATATTCTCCAAATCTGTTTCCCAGTCTGTAAAATAGTAGTAACACTACACTGTCCAAGAGGGATCTAGACAGTGTTAATACTTGGTGTAATTCCGAGGTACTCCTTTTGGTGACTCATTTTCATGCAGTTGTGTTTGAGTGTGTGTTTAAGAGTGTTTCTTAAATGTGTGGTATACCATTCATGACGATTTAGGTAGAGGCTGATGTTGAAGTTAGACTACCTAATGTGTGCTTCTAGAACTTCACAAAGTCTCACAATCATTTTGCTTCTCTGTACCTTGTGTCTGTCCTCTGTTTAAATAAGCAAAGGATTCCCTGGCTGGTGTGGCTCAGTTGTTTAGAGTGTTGTCCTGTACAGCTAAAGGTCAGGGGTTCCATTCCCAGTCAGGTAACAGATACCTAGGTTATGTATTTAATCTCTGGCCAGGCCACATATGGGCGACAAGCAATCAATGTTTCTCTCATGTTGATGTTTCTCTCTGTCTCTGTGTCTCCCTTCTTCCCTCTCTAAAACCAGTAAACATATTTTTTAAAATAAAATTAAAAAATAAATGAACAAAGGAAGTTCCATGACAGCAGGGACATTACTAGTCTTGTTCAACATCTAGAACAGTGCCTGGCACATACTAAATTATGGATAAATGTAGGTGCAGCACAATTCAGGGATATTATGAAGATGGTGATCCATCAGACATGAATGTAATTTTGAGAAAGAATCATGAGTACTACCAAAAGAAAATGACTGTCTTTTCTTGTTTAAGATCTCCAAGACAGATAAGAGATTAGAAATTATCTTTATTACAGTTTTCTGCTGGGATTTAACCATGAGTTTTGGAGTCAGAGGATCTTGCCTTGACTTGTGGCTCTACTGCTTAAGGCTTTGTAACCTCAGATAAGTAACCTCTATGAGCTTTATTTTTCTCATTGGTATTTTGAAGTTATCACCCTTGCTTCAGAGTATTTTTCAGAGCTCCAATGATAAATGGAATAAAAGCACTTGTGAAGTGCAAATACTATACAAGTACAAATGTGTTAAGCAATGTTCTACATTGGAGGACTATAAATCATAAAAAGCAAACTTATATTCCGATTACACAGGTCTAAGGTAGTGAAGATAAAGCTGTATTGTTCCCAAAAGTTGATCTTCTTTAAAATACAGGGGAAATAGACACCCTCCCTGTCTTTATACAAAGTCAGAGAAGCAAGGCTGCATGAGAGAACTTTCATCACACCAGCTCCCTTTAGTTGTTGCATCTAGCTTTGTCTATGCCAGCTTCAAAAATAATTACAGTCTGAAGGAATTGTATTGAGGATTTGGGTAGAGTCCCATCAAAGGTTACAGGCTGAGTTAAAAAAAAATTACTTCTTCAATTACCCCTATCTTACATAACTTGTATGGCCAGATTCCATTTTCTGTTAGCATTTTTAATTTGCAAAAGTTCAAAGTTTAAATTTATTATTTATTGTCTATTTTTATACTTCATGGACCTTTGTAGAAAAATTCCTCCAGACCCTCACTGTTTATATCCTGTACAAGATACACACACACAATATATATATTTATACTTATATATTTGGGGGTATATTTTTATTTCATATGTGTTCAAGCAGCCTATATGTAATTTAGTTGTAGGATTAAATTTTAATAGTTTTAATACTTCTTTAAATACAAACTTACAAACTCACAGAACATACACTTTTACAGTACTTTTCTTTTTTTATTTAATCTTTATTGTACTTTTTTCCATTACCATTTAGTCCCCTTATACCCTCCTCCCCCCAGCAATCATCACACTGTTGTCCATGTCCATGAGTCCTTTT
>PVKM010026707.1:0-19229 GCA_004027735.1 Carollia perspicillata | reverse complement strand
TGTGGGGGGAACTGACGTTTTCCTCGCTCCGGGACTACGAGGATGAAGAGCTTGAGAGAGTCCAGCAACCAGGGACCAGATGCGCACACGGTGTGTCTGGCAGATACTGTATAAGGGCGTAGGAACACAATGTGTCTCTGAGGAATGTGCATGAATACCAGAGCATTATCCGCAGGAGCCAAATACAAAAGCTCGCCTAAGATCTACGGACAGAAAAGCACAGAAGCACCCCCATGCCGTGACGGTGGCTGCCTCCCACAGGAGGCCCTGCCTGAGCTCCGTGCCCGCTTCGTTGAATTTTTCTGAAGAATCCACACTATAGACCTGTAGGTGAACACGTAAATCCACACACATATAAAAACACTTCACATTCCATAAATTTGAAAGAATATTTTGCGAATAATGCTCCATAAAACGAATGCACATGTAAATGACACAGGACAAATGACCCCTGTGTGGATGAATTGAGACGACCGCTAGCTTTGCCTCTCCTACCTCTGAGGCTCAGATCCTGACCTGAAAGCGAATGCTACTGTGGATCATCTATGTAAAATGTTGCTACTGGGTGTTAGACTGACCTTGCACTTCTAAGCCCTTGGAGAAGTGTCCATAGCCCCACTGAGCTGCAGGAGAAAGCAGACATGGCCCCAAGCCTGTCCCTGCACCTCATGCTCACGGGGACCTGGGACCCTGGCACTGCCGGGTCTAACACCTTCGAGAGTGTGTCCCATGTAAGTGTGTTTCTTAGGGATTCCATACCCACTGCTAGAAGGTTCTTCCAACTCTGGCATCATGTATAGGTATCTGAAATTTGCCCTGCACTGACTCGATAATCCTGAGGTTGGGCTAGTTCTTAAAAGGTGGACGGGGCAGCGAGTCCCACCTGGCCCTGTAGGCCCCTCATTCTGCCACTGAGAGACAGAAGCCATGAGTGGACATTAACATCTTCCACCGAGGCTGCAGCTGCAACTCCAACCCCAGGAGTCCAGCCCCCGGGTCCCTGCAGTGAGGACAGTGAAGGTCCCTCCAGGCCCCATGGCTGCTGCTCTATTCTATCCCAGACCTGGCTTCCAGGGGCTGACCAACCCAGACAAGGGTCAGGGGGACAGCCACCTACTGGGACTGTGGAGGACAGAAGACAACCTAGCTTCCTGCTTCCCAGAAGGCAGGGACACAAGCAGACCGATGACCTCGTGGGTGAGAAAAAGGTCATAAACACTTGATTTAAGGGCCACCACGGAGTCCACTCCATCTGGTAACGGGCCCGTCCTGGGGGAAACCAGGGAGCTTGGGCACGGACACTGGGGCCAGCCGAACCAGGGAGAGAGACCAGGAGGGGCTGCCGGGCGCTTTTCCCCAGCTGGTTTTACCCGCGCCAGTCCCGTGTCCCCCCCCCCGTGCTGGCGGGCCGAGGCGAGCGCAGTCGGCCCTCCGGGAAACAGAGAGTCCTGCAGATCAAACGCAGGACTCTGTCAGAACACTGCCTTCGGGAATGGAGCCCACGATGCGCTCCCTGAGCAAGGCATCCGCGTCCAGGGGTGCGCTTCATTTCGCTGTCCAGAGAGAGAGAGAGTGCAGCCCACACACCAAGGTCCAAAGTCTTCCTCAACAGACCTCCTTCAGAATTCTAGAAACACGAACTGAAGGCTACGTGTGAAAGGAAGGTGAAGTCACTTTCGACTGCAAATGCACACTAATGAACTTGGCCTGATTCGTTTTTTAAGCTCCTAACACCAAAGATCTTTGCCTGAAGAGAAAAAGGAAAAGAATGACCACCTAACACAATCACTATTTATTAAAACACCAAAAAAAAACAAACAAACACCAGCAAGAACTTGCTTTCCTTATAAAAATTACAGTTACGGGAAATCATTCCTTGCTCTTAACTTCTAGGTTAATAAAAAGAGAGAGATGTAGAAACTGCAGTTATGATAAACAGAAAATCCACCACAAAAAAGTGATCTCGCGTGTCAGCCAGCAGGCTCAAAGCACCTGCTCGACTAGTAATGTGTCCTTTATCACGAAATGTGCACGTCAGTGTATTCCATCTACTTAGGGGTTTACCATTTCCAAAACTACTTTACGTCCATTGGATCCCAGGAAAACCTCTGAAGAGACCAGAGAGGCTGCTCTCCCATTTAAGGGAAAAAAAACCCCACCTTAGGACAATGAAGTAATTTGTCTCCAGCCAAATGACTGTGAATCAAGAGACAGACCTGGAACCCAGGCTGCTTCACTCTTTCTACTGTAACTGGTAGCTTCTCACACTTACGTGTGGCCTTTAAAAAACAGGAATAAAAATGAAACAAAATCACTGACTTTGTTTGTCAAAAGAAGCCAACCTAATACAAATTTGCTAACTTTGAGCAAAAAGAGAAATAGCTATCTCTGCTGTTTTGAGGCCTACGGAAAGGCACAGTTTTGGAGGAATGCAGGCGAGGGCACACACAGGGAGGGAGGGAGGACAGAAGGAAGGGAGGAAGGAAGGATGGACGCTTTTGGCCTGCCCCGCCCTCCAGAGGCAGACAGCGTAAGGGTGTGAACAAGGCCACAGCTCTCAGGTTCCTCCTCCAAAGGCAGTGGCCGTCCCTTTGCCCATATGAACACCAGGCTGAGAGTGAATCTGGACGTGGGCCTTGAGGAAGACCGCAGCTCCTCCGGCCCAGCACGACCACAGAGGTCTCCTCACGTGCCTAGCTCCTGATCGGACACCTGATTTGGAGAGCTCAAATCAAGTGCTTTGAGCCCCGCTGGCTCCTGCTAGTTATCCAGACATCCCAAGAGCATCTCAGGAGTTTGCCCAGCAGCGCCAGCTGGACACAGTCCCGGCCAGAACAGGGCCGAAAACGTCAAAACTTCCACACCACCAACAATAGCGTTTTCACTGATCCTCCGGTTTCGCCTCAAAGAAAAATTTCTTCTTTCCTTGTGCCAGAGAGCACTGTCTAACGTTCTGAGTATTAATCACCCACTTGGTCACACAACCATGACATCAGACCTGAAAGGAGACACATAATCTGTTCTGACACCCTGACTCCATACACCCAGAAGCGAAGGGATTTGCCTCAGGTCTTGGGACGTCAGGAGCAAACGGATTTCCCACGGAGGTCCCAAAGCGCTCACTGTGAGTCACTGTTCTTTTTCCTTTTTATTGGAATGTGGTGTCCTTGAAAATGATCGATTTTGGGTCACACGCATCTCGCCACGGCTGAAAAGACCAGTACGGCCTCCCCTGTACGCGCCCCCTCTACGCGTTTGCTACGCACACCCCCCGCTGGGAAAGCCTTTCCTCTTCCATTGGAAGTGACGAAATCTATCACCGCTGACTCCTTCTCCTTCCAACTCATTCTGGCTTTACCCTCAAACTTGACCTTGAAAGCACTTTCTGTTCTTTGACTGTATCGCAGTCTATGTCATATCCTTCCATGCGACCAGCACCCTACTCAGTGCCGCACGGTGCACAGAAGGATGGGCGCCTGGCTTGTGGGAAACCAGGGAAAGCTCAGGGCTCCCAGGGAAAGCAAACTGGATGAGCGCGGGCCCAGGAAGGCCAGAGTGCAACGTGGCCTCGAGTGTGTCCCCCGGGGGCGTCCTGCTGTTGCTGGGGCTCACAGGAGCTAAAACAATGTTTGAAGTGGCGCTTCTTTCCTCCCGCACTCTAAAATGAAAAGCCCGCGCAGCCCCAAACCTGGAGGGTCAAAGAGGGAGTTACTACAAAGGGTGCAGAGACACCACGATTCCCTTCTCTCTTTTGTCATCTGCAAGGAGTAAAGGCTGGCAAATTTCACTTTTTTTCTCATGGGAAAAACAGTAGGTGGTGCCAACTTTGGCCAACAGAAGGCAAGAAAGAGCAGGCATCAGACAGAGGTCGGTGTCCTACCCCAAGGGCCTGGCCTGCAGCAGGCGATGTGTCAAAGGCAACAGGAAGCCTCATCTCCCCACCCCCGGTGACTGGGGAGGTGGGGCTGGCGCCTTAGTCTCACTGTGATTCAGGCAGAGCTCCCTCTGACCCCAGGTCAGGGAGCTGACCCAACCAGCTTTGCCTGTATTCACTCCTGACAAACCTGAACTCTCTTCCTGCCTGGGGGAAGGAAGCTCCACTTTCTCCACCTGAGCTTACAGTTCCCTTCGTATCCTAGCACCTGGTTTCTCCTTGCGCGCAGGTGAGTCCCTCCACAAAGACGCAGCACAGCTAGGTTTCTTCCAACTCAGGAACCAAAGTCAAAGTCAGTCAAAGTCAAAGTCAAAAATGGGAGTAATCCTTTCTGAGAACAAGCTGGGGGTAGTTCTGACCAGGGGTTCCCAGTTTCCAGAATTCCCTGAAGGATACTTATCCCTAGATGCCTGCCCCGAGACGGTGGTCCCGAGGGTCTGAGGTGAGCCCCGGGTGACTCCCACGCACAACTAGGGGGAGAAGCTCCTGCTGCAAACCAGTTCCAACAGGTGAAAGGTCAAGTCGAACGAGCGATTCTAAGATCCCCGTCTCCCCTTTCTCAAGTCCTGCCATACCTTCCACACCCACGTAGGAGCTGAATCCCGGGCACTTGACTGACTCACGGTGTCCTTTACTTAGTTTTGAAGAAAATAAATGAAATCTGAAATTGAGAATGCTCTAGGAGCCATATAATTGAGTCCAAACACTAGAAGTTTCTATTCTAGTGACAGTAGCCAGGGTTTGCTGTGCTGTCAAGATACACTTTAAATAAAATAAAATTTTAAAAAAGATACACTTTAAATTGCAACACTTTGCGAGCATTTTCTATGTGCTAGGCACTTGCTAAGTACTTTTCAAGCATTCGCTCCAATAACCTTATGTGGTAGGAATTATTATTAACCCCGATTTAAAGTAAGACTTCTCAAACCTGCCCCCCCAATGTGTCATTTAAGGCCCTTCCCAATTTAGTTCCATTCTACCAAGACCATCCTCAAAGTCCCCTTGCTGAAGGGACTTTGGAAGTCAAGTCCCTGGGGGAGAAAAGGAGACGAGACTGGGGTCCAGACGAGCCCCGTGTACTGGGTGTCATTCTCCTCTGTCATCAGCTGCGCCCAGGGCTGGCCTGCTGGGTTGTGAACATGAGACACCAGACTGGCAGGAGCCAGAGGTCCTAGAGGCCTGTCCGAGGACCAGTGCTAGGCCGGCTGCTGGAAAATTGGCCAAGGAGAGTGCGTTAAAAACACAAATTCCTTAGCGACTCCCCTGGGAATTCTGGCTCCTAAGATTGGGCATGGGGCCCCCAGACTGCTTTTAACAAGTTCCTCAGGTGTCTTCTGGTGTCGATGCTCCTTTGAGGTCCGCGGGGCGGGAGAGCACTTTGGAGAATACACAGCATCACACAGCACACGGTGCAATTCAACCGCTCACTCCAAAGCAGTGGCGGCAGTTGCCCTTTAAAGCCGCCCCCCCATGGCCCTGTGACTACATCCATCCAATGACACGCTTCTCCACGAGCCAGGGCCCTGGCACACGGAATGAAGAGCCCCCACGTAGCTGGAGTGCAGCGACCACTGGCCTGAGGCTCAAGTCTGCGGGAGAGATGCAGTCATTGAAAGAGAAAGCAGAGGTGAGGTTTGAAGCCAGAGCAGGTGTCCTGGGGGCAGAGTTCAGTCCGAACACAGGAGAGGAAACAGGCAGAACGTCGGTTCCATCGGAACAAAGCTGGTGCACAGGTGCATGTCCGAAGCAGACACGAAGGGGAAACGACGATGTCACACTCTCTGCTAGACCCTGATCCCCAATATATGACTCTCACAACTTCCACTGGGAGACAACACTTCAGGAGACCTTGGAGACTCCTCCAAAAGTGGAGCAATGTGTTCAGTGGTGTGGCGAGAACCCAACAGCAAGGCTGCCCGGCTGCCCCCGAATCTGGGCTCCTGCCGTGCAGAAATATACATGAAAAAGTATTAGACTCGCGTAAATGGAAAGACATCCTATGTCATCCTATGAGGCTTTGTGTTGTTAAGACTGCTTCTACCCAAAGTGACGCGCAGACACAATGCAATCCCTGCCGAAACCCTAGTGACACCCTTTGTGAAAACAGAAAAACCCATCCTAAAATTCAGGGAATCTCGAGGGACCTCAGAGAGTCAAAACCACCTTGAAAAGACGCACAAACCGGGAGGCCTTCCACATTTCACAAGCTATGACGCAGCTACGGTGAAGAAAACTGTGGTGCTGGTATAAACGCAGACACATCCACCAACAGGTCAGAATAGAAAGCCAGAAATAAACGCTCACGTATGTGGTCAAAGGAGCCCCAACAAAGGGGCCAAGACTGTCTGAGAGGGAACGGACGGTCTTATCAACACGCAGTACCGGGGCCACCAGATAGTCACACGCGAAAGAATGACGTCGGACCCTTACCTCTCACTGTACGTAAAAATTAGCAAAACAGATCAAGTAGATCTCAGCGTAAGAGCTACAACTAAAAAGTTCACAGAAGAAAACATGAGGCAGCAGCTTCATGCCACTGGACTTGGCCATGATTTGTGGGGCGTGACACCGAAAGCACAGGCAACAGAAGCAAGGACAGGGAAGCAGGGCTTCAACCAAGCCCCAAACCCCGATGCCTCCAAGGAGGCCGGGACAGGGTGCCGTCAGAAGGCGACGGGGAGGAGCTGGGGGGAGTGTCTGCAGATGGCGTGTCTGACGGGGGTCGGGGCGGGGGCTGCGACAGCACACGGGCATTCCCACTGAGCCTGGACGTCAGCGCCACGGGCGCGTCCTGCCCGTCCCAGCGAGGCAGGGCCCAGCCGTGCTGGTCGTTCCGAAGGCTCGCCATCGCAGCACGCACACCAGCCGCTCGAGGAGTCCCCGCTACCGTGCCCGCCCTCCACACCAGAGACTCCAGTTTCCCCCAACTCCGGCACTCCCCTCCTCTGTTCGGAGTGTGTGTGAAAATACAGTAGCTGCATGGAGTGTCTCAGGCTTTGACAAGTGGGATACATCAGTTGTGACTGATAGCTTTAGACTCACAATCCAAAGTGGCAACTCACACCCATCGACAGGGCAGAATGACTTCCACTGCCATCAGGCAGGCTGTGACCCCACAGTAATGTGCGAGACACAGGCCCCAGTCGCCACACTCCAAGCAGTGAGTTTCGGGTCTGAGAGTCCAAAGACAGGAACTTAGTAAGTGGCGGAAACATCCAGCAGCCAGTTCCAGTCTGCGGAGGGAGCGCGCACCGAGCTGGGAAACACCCCCCACATGTGTGTTTTTTTAGCTGTCACCACTTGAAGCCTCCGTGAACATCCCCCGTTTAATCTAATTGCCCTCGTGAGTGCTGGGCTCCAGCTCAGACTGAACCGGCGTTCCCAGTGGAGACCTCTATTTGCGCCTTTCCGTGGTGGGACCCTCGCCCGTCTTCGGTCGGGTACACGACGAAGGCAGAAGCCAGACTTCTAACGCTCTTCACTGGCAACACACGGTTTTACTGCAAAACCGAGATCACTAAGCAAAATAAAAAACACAATTCTGTAAACATTCTTCAGTTACAAATTTCCTCCCGGGTTGTTAAAATAAAAGCCTCTGCTAGAATTATTTTATTATTATATGACTCACATAAATTGCCGCCCATTTGAAGACACCGCCTTTGACTCTGCCTCTCGAATGGGGACCTGCACCACGAAACTGTCCCAACGCTGTTGACTGTCACTCGTTACACTCACCAACGTCCGCCCAGCAGCAGGAAATCCCGCACCACATCACCGTGACATTTCTTTTGGCAAATTACTCTGTGAGGTCTGCATCATAAATGTTGAAAAGCGACGATAAAAAATGTTATCGGTTGTTTTTATCAGGGTTACTAATTTCATGCACATTAAAACAGAAAAAGAAGTGAGGCATACTCCACATAAAAGAGCTCCAATGTTCGGTCAAAGCTACAAATGTTGGAGTCTCGAGGGACCTTGGGGACACCTTCTGTAAGTGAAGGAGAGAGTTCTCTGACACCCACACCCCGGCACCTGAGCGCAGCCAAGGCCAAGGACACACAGGCTCTGCCCGGAGCAGCTGCTGAGGACCTGCCTGCAGGGGAACACTCTGCTCAGGACACTCCCGTTCCCAAGAGGGGACGCAACCCCACTGTGGGTCCAGGAGCATCTGTGCACACCCGACTCCACAGACCCCAGACACGAAGCAACAAGTAACGCTTCACCAAGCAGGAGTCCTTTTACTTTCCTTACTTGAAGTTTCCCAAGGTCTTAGTTCGTGCCCACCACCCCGTCCAACAGGAGACAGGACGTAAAGACGGCTGTCATGTACGGCGTGGCCGTGGGGTCGGGCCGGAGGCCGGAGTCCCAGCTCCACACTCGCTGACTGAGGGGCGAGGTGAGGACCCGAGCTCTGTGGCTGTTCCCTCCTGTGTGACATGGAGACAGCGTCGGTGCCTCCCTCTGCAGTGAGCTCACGGGTCCTCAAGGTGTCCCTGTGACCCTGACACTGCCCCCTCAGAGCACTGCTGCTACCTCCACCTCAGGTAGTTCAAGGTTACCCACTATGTGTCCACTAAAGCCACCCTGAAATGACGAAACCATTCTGCGTGTAACCCTTTTTAACATTCGTTATCCGTGACAGCCAGCCGCAGAAATCCAGGGAGGGACCCACTGACACTCTTGTCAGGGACCGAATGCTGGGCTCAAAGCCCCATTGACGTCTGTCAGATACAAACAGCGACGAAGCCCCAGTGACCCCAAGGGCAGCCGCACAGCACACACACCTCCATTCTGGTGCTGGCCAACCCCGGTCAGGCAGGGATGGGGGCTTCTGCTGATCCCCGGCTCAGCACGCCTGTCTGCCCAGGGTGTGAACCAGAAAGACTGGCAGTCAGGCAAGGGGGCGGGGGGACAGGCGGGGACAGGCGGGAGGGCTGGGGTGCAGGCTACAGCAACCTGCGGGGTGGCTGCACAGACCCCTTCCCTTCTCCAACAGGGTGGAAGGCAGTGCCTGACCTCAGGGATGCATCAAGGGACACACGTTGGGAATGACTCTCATAAAATAATGCCTGGTGGCACAGCCCTACCCAATTCTTTCAAAGCCTCTCTGTGAGGGCACTTCTCCGGGAGGCATGGGCTCCCTTCCTGGGAAACCCACAGCCACTTTCGACTAAAACCTCCTCACTATCGGCATGCAAAGAGCATAACCTGAAATTCAGCGGTCTAATCTCACAGGTTTTGAGTTCTTCGGTCTAATCTCACAGGTTTTGAGTTCTTCGGGCAAAGAATCAGTATAGAGTCTTAACAGTATCACCTTTAAGAGTTCCATTTTCTTAGTTTCTACTTGAATAATCTTGAAATCTCCTGTCACATTGTTTTGTTACTAAATATACCCTCCCCCTCCCCCTGCCCCTCGTATAGGCATACATACACACAAACCTAAGGAAGTAAGAAAAACTATTTCTAGACTTTCCTGGCCGTAAGAAGATGCGCAGGCGCTGCCTCAATTTCAAGGACAGGGCTCAGACTCTCCCCTGACTCACAGGACCACCCACTAGTCCACCAAGAAGATGACAGTGGGGGGGTGACCCACCAGAAGTGAGAAAAACGAAACCTGACCTTGGCGTCTAAATCTGCAGGTATACAGAATAAATACCATGTTCTTCTTCCTGTTTTTGTTACCTACTTGGACCAGCTGATGAATATTCACTCCTGGGATGGGAGTTTTCGTCTGCCTTATTTTCAAGGCATCCTGAAACTGTCTCATCGCCAGTGCAGGCGCAGTCCCACAGTTCTTCAGGGCACCCCAGGCTGAGCCCGCCTCTCCTTCCCGTCTCCTTGTCAAGCAAACCAGCATGTGCACCTTCCGTCGGCAGCCTCCGCTCCACCGCGTGTCTGTGAACTTGGCTCTAACAGGCAGAGTTCCTCAGGCTAATCTGACAGTGGAAGACTGGGCCCAGGTCCTATCTGTGAGTCTTATCTTCGGTTCCTGGTGACGAGCGGACTCCTTAGCCAAGGCAGGAGGAATGAGTTCAAAGGAATGAGTCCTTCCCAGGGTTTCCAGATGTAAAAGGTCAGGCCAGAATCATCAAAACCACTTCCTTTAGCTTCCTCCTTGTATGCACGGGGTAAAAGGCCAAGCAGTGAAAGCCACTTTTGCAAGGACGGGTAAAGGGCTGGGAAGAGATTTCCCTTTCTGTTCTTTTAGAAGAAGCGTCTCAGCCCAGTCAGTGTTCCCGGGGCAGAGCTGGCGTTACTGACCTCAGGAACCCAGGCACAGCGTCGCCGCACTGGGCTCTGATCTGCCAGCAAGTAGAAGGATCAGGCTCGGCTCCGCGTGTATTGCTGAAAGCAGACTGAATGGAAACAGTTTCCTCCCTCTGCAGACCCCTCCCCCGCCTTCTGGAAGCAGAGCCTGGGTGTTCCCAGTTACAACCGTGGGGCCCAGCACCTGTCTGCCTAGAGCCTGAGGGCCCAGCTCTTGCATCAGAGGGACCCAGTGACCTAGCAACCCAGAACTGGTTCCTGCGAGCTTGATTCTACCGGTTCTGAGCTAATTTACGAAGCATGAATGAAAGTCTCACTTCCGTTCAGACTGGAAGGCCCAGCGAACGCAGGTCCGTGCCTGACGTGCACTTGCTGGTCCCCGAGGGCTGTGCAGCGCCCACCGTCAGAGGAAGCAGCCCAGCCCCCAGGCCAAAGCTGCGCTGTGGAAGCGCCAGGCTCTTTCCTCTCCAAGTTACAAGGTCAAATCAGAAGGGCCGATTATGAAAGCTACAGCAACGAAACGGCACCTTCCAGGTGGAGCTGAAACTCCCCGGGCCTCTTTCCACGCCCTGGATTGTGCGCCTTCACCAGGCACCGCCGGCTTCCTAGTGCCCACTTCCCCGCAGGACAGAAACCCGCGGGCAGACGGGTTCTAAAGGGCATGAAGACAGGAAGCAGGAGGACAAAGCCCGCCGGGGGCGCCTCTGGCAATTTACGGACGTGCTGGGGCGGGGAGCAGGAAGAGGAAGGAAGGAAGGACAAGCAAGGGGGGGAGGAACACAAACACGCAAGGGGAGGCCTTGGAGAGAAACCAGGAAGAACTCAGGCCCACGAGGGAGGCGAGAAGAGGGCAGGGAAGGAGGGACGGGAGGCGTTTGGTGCGGCACGGTGACAAAATGTTAAATCTGACCAGAGCTTTCCTGGCCGCAGTGACCGCTTCCACCGGCCACCGGCCACCAACTCGTGCAAGCACCAGTCCTGAAGAGTTTACCCCTGAGTTTGCCACTTAATGATGTCACGTTTTCAACAAGGAGACAGCTCAAGAGTCCACCGGACACGCTTCACAACACACACTGGACATAAAGAAGATGTGAAGCCCTGAACAGTAAGTTCCACAGTCACCTGCATTTTTAGATCCAGGTGACAACCAGGTTTTCTTTAACGAGTGAGATCGAGCAGATTTTTTCTTCCCGTAACTGCAGGCTGTCGATGTCGAGCAAGTCCCAAACTATTTCCTTGCCGGTATCCCCACCTATGAGTTCAGATAATGTCAACACAGTATAATAACTCTTACACAACAGAAGTGTTCCGTTACATTTCAACTTCATCTCCCAACAACTTTATCAGCTCCGTTTGATGCTTTGTGTTGGTATTTTAACAAAACCGTGACGTGAGATCACGCGGACACTTTCCAAAGCCCAGTTCTGTCGTGTCCAGGAAAACATTCACCCACAGACCCTCTGGACAAGGACACCCCAACCCTGCAGATGCGAGGAAAGCCAACGGGGCCGGGAAGGAATGAACCTGACATAATGCTCCCTCTCCGTCTTATTGTTTAAAAACACCTACCCAAACCCTCGACAGAAAACACAAAATATTTTCATTTCTCCTTTTATCATATCTCATCTGATACATACAAATATCCCCTGGTTAGGCAGCATTTGTAATTAAAGATGTAATCACTGAACGTTATTATTAAGAAAAATATAACTAGCCCTGTACTGCTACCACCTGTGGACGCTTGGGACAGTCTCTCTGGGCCACGGTAAGTTTCTTACTGCTTGAAAAAGGCTCATGTCATTCAGTAGTTAGTTAATCAGCAATGAAATCATTGCAAAGTTACCCCATCTAAACAGAGACGCCGCAGCGTGCACCCAATTCGACCCCCGGCCTTCGGGCGGAGCTGCTCCTCTGCTGTCCTTGGAAAGGAGGGATTTCGATGACCAGGAGTCATTCCTGCCTGGTAGGTCCAAGTACAGGATGATTCACTGAAACCAATGGGCACCTTTGAAAAAGTCCTCGTATACATGGTGTGTAACTACGTCATAACAGTCTCCAATGCATCCAACTCGAACTGTAAATGCAGTCCCACGAGGGCCTTCAGGAAGGTCAGCACACACGGATCATGTCCTTCCCAATCTCCAGAACCTTCCGTCCTTTCCCTCTGCCATGGAATAAAAATGCAAATCTCTCAGCCTAGCTATCTCGGCCCTCCACACCCTGACCCCAAGCCCATCCCACTTCTGTGTCACAGAAGCCAGAGACCACTCGGAAGAACTCAGGCCAAACCCCAAAGATGGATGGAAAAAGAAAATATAGCTACCCCAGGTCTGCTGTGAGCAGGGCACTGGGAAGGTGTCTGCACTTGCCTTATTATCTCAATTAATTACCCCGACAACCCAGAGCAATTCGAATTAACACTGTTTGGACAGACAAGAAACAGGCTTTCACCTACTGAGAAAACCGTAGCTACGACAACAGAGCCAGTAAACGATGGAGCAGGGGGTGGGAGGTCCCGGCACACCCAGCTCGTCTCCAGGGATGCGGGGGAGCCCCAGAGGAAGCGCCCACCACCTGTGCTCATTTATCCTCCCCTGCAAGTGTGGGCAAACAGCCTGGGGCTGCGACCGGACCGCGTCGTGTGCACACACTGGTGTCTGCACAGGACAAAACCCAGGTTCTGCCACCTACTAATTCCATCAGCTATAGCAAAACAGCTACGTTTTCAAAAAGTCTTCCAACAATTTCAGTCCTTATAAATCTGTGCTCCTCCAGGAGGATCATCTGTACTAGCAGCACCCCGCCCTGCGCGGTGGCTCTGGCAGGAGCTGGTGGGCCGCACGTGTGCAAAGGAAGGCCTGTGGCCAGACAGGCAGCCAAGCGAGGGGAAGGGAGAGACACGGCACAAAACGGCAAGAGCCGTCTGCTGCACTCACCTCCGGCCCGCCGAACTGGCGAAAGAGAAACGCCGTGCACAAACACGATTTGAATGATTGTTGAAAAAAATGGCTTTAATCTTTACCCAAAGATATGTTTTATTGATTTTAGAGAGAGTATAAGGGAGAGAGAGAAATATCAATATGAGAGAGAAACACTGACTGGCTGCCTTACACACTCCAACAGGGGATTGAACCTGCAACCTTTTGGTATACAGAACGACACCCCAACCAACCGAGCCACCAGGCCAGTGCTGAAATCTGTCGATTATAAAGATCAATTCTTCAGAAAATTGGAATTTCTACCCTTGCCATCGATATTTTCATAACAAACACCTTAAATATGGGCATACACAGAGGCACGCAGAAAAGCATACACATGCATCTAAGGATGAATTCCCCCAAAACCTTCCTTTGCTCGCATATAAAAAATAAATTTTTATCCTCTTAAAACACTAACTAGACACTGAAATACTCCATGTTCTGACACATCCTGGGGCACAAGGAATGTTTTAAATGATTTAATGGTTGTAAAGACTTTCTGATATAAAAGTACTTAAATGACAATAATGAACTGAACCTCTTCAGAATTACCTCCACTCTGACACACAGGACACAATTTTGATCAAAGCAGTCAGGAAATGTGATGGGCCACAGAAGAACAAAACAAACCAGCCTGCTGGGAACACCCCCGCCCTCAGTCACCCATGTCACCTTGCAATGCCCAGCGAAGCAGCACGGAGCCTTCTTACAGGAAAAGGGGAAGGAACACCAGAATGAGCCTCGGATCTGCTCACTGAGGCCTTATCTCAATCACGGCAGCTCCTGAAACAGGCTGCCTTTCTCCAGCCAGGACGCCAGAAGGGACAGCTGTGCAGAGGAATGCTTTTTTCTGGGCGTTATCAGGACCTACTCGTTAGTAAACAGGACAGAACTGGACGGGCCTGGCACAGGCCGTTAGCTCCTTCCCACACCTTCCCTTCAGA
Source organism: Carollia perspicillata (assembly GCA_004027735.1). Taxonomy (NCBI): domain Eukaryota; kingdom Metazoa; phylum Chordata; class Mammalia; order Chiroptera; family Phyllostomidae; genus Carollia; species Carollia perspicillata. The sequence continues at coordinate 5,106 of PVKM010026707.1, read as the reverse complement.
ACACCAGCCAAGTTAATTACACGGCTACAGAGGCACCAGAGAGCCAACCACACAAGGCGACAAAGTGTATATCCAGTTGCCAAAGGTGTTACAAGAGGCCTGACAGCAACTTTCAAGGAGGGTGGGAGAGGGCCGGGCGGGGAAGGGATTCTAACCAGAGGCCTGAGCAACTGTTACCAAGTTCCCCCTCCTGGGACAGGAATGGATGAAAAGCATCTTGCAGGGGGACTTAAATTGGGTCCCCAAAGCATGTGCATTTGGTCACTATCTGATTTCTCCCTTTCTACATACAGTAATACAGAAGTAATACAGAAGTAATTTACTTCTGGTATGTGATTTAAAATTGTACTTAAAGCACTTGACTCAGGTATGTAATTGGCTTTGTGTGGGAGCTAAGTGCCTTAGATGAACCATGGTCGGCCCTGTTCTGAATTGTAAAAGTCATCTTAAAAACATATGAGGAAAGACAGAAAATAAATAATCAGACCTAATATTACCACCTTTACAGAAGCTGTGATATTTGCCTATTTTTTCTGACCTCTTGTCCTCAGATTATTTTCCCTAACAAAAAAACTAAAAAGTCATTCATGGCTTTTATTCTCATAAAGCATGAGAATTTTTTAAAATCAAACCGACAAGAAAAAGGAAAAGGAAAAACTTTTCCTAACTATCATTAAGAGTTTGACATGTGTGTGTATGCATTGTGTGTGTGTGTGTGTGTGTGTGTGTGTGTGTGTGTAAACAGCCGTCCAGTTTTCTAATTCACATATAATTACTCAGATGCTTACAATTTAACAGTGATGGATAGGACATTACACTGAACTACAGACACAACAGTGCTCTGCGACCTACTTTTTAAACTGACAGATCGATGACTTCCTTCCATGGCAGTAAATAAAGACCCGTGACTCCTTTCCCGGAGTCCTTGCGGGCTTCCTCTAAGAGCTAAGTGCAAACACTGGGCAGCATTTCAGAACCTCCGAGATCATCTGCTTCCAGCCTGGGAAGTTTCCCCGCCCCGCCCTGTCCCTTCTTCCTCTGCCGCCCTCGTGGAGGCACAACCAGCAGCCACGCTGTCGCCAGGCTGCAAACGGGAGCTCTGCTCGCATCGCTCTGATCACAAACACGAAAAGGCCGTATTGTAGCTCCAGGAGACGCTGGGCCCTGTTTAAACTGTGGGCCTGCCGGAAGCTGGGGTGATTTAGAGACAGAAACTGCGTCTGACCTGAAGATTGGAGAAAGGCATTTTGGCATTTCCAGGCTATTGGCGGCCAGCTGAATACAAATCATAACGTTACTTGTGCGTATAAAGATGTCCCTGTCGCTACCCTGAGAAGGGAACTAAAACTCCAGGGTTAACTATGAGATTTCCACCCTCCTCAACTACCATCTTTCATGTATTTTACAAAAGGGTTTTTACGGCGCCTCTTTGTAAGAGTCAATACGCTTTATGGGCCTCCTACTCCATCTAGTAAAAGATTTAACAGGGAGACGGCCCGGCCAGCAGCCAACGACACAAACCGGAAACACCCAGGTCCAGGGGACACACAGCGCTGGGCTCTGAAAAGAGGGCAGGTGTGATGAAGACGGGCTTTTCGCCTGCTCTGCGTGGGAAACTGCACAGAGCAGGGCACCCACGGACACAGTGCTGATGCCCACTCAGGTTCAGGAGCCACGGGGAGCACCGGACATCCTGGAAGACAAACTCCCAGTTCCCAAACAGTGTGTCGTCCACGAAAGGACAGAGGCGTGCAGAAAGTTAAAAAGGTCGGTGTCATTATACGAAAGCAGGAACTGCACAGTGCTGTGGAAGCATCGAGAAGAAGCCAGCTGACTGTGAGAGGCGGGGCTCTTCGGGAGGACACCTATGTGGACCCCAAAGGAAGAGCAGGTTTGCCAGGTAGAAGGGCGGGAAGGCAAGCAGGAAGGGCAGCAAGGCAGTGGACACGATTGAGGCCTGAGGGCTCCAGGGAAGGGACGAGGGTGGACGGCCACAGCGCAGGACCAGCGTTCTCAGGAGAAACCAACGGGCAGAGGGAATGTGAGGCCGGTGGTTTAGGACTGGAGTTGGTGTCGGTGCTGTGTGCTTCGGTGGCAGTGGGGAGCCGGTGGAGACTGCCCATCAGGAAAAGGGGGGAGACCGCAGAGTCCCTAAGAGGCTGTCTCTAGCAGCGTGTCACTCAAGCATCTACCAGGGAAACCGAACCAGTAGAGAGTGCATGTGTGCACTTGGTTCACACAACTGCAGCAAGTGTAAGTTTGAAACCCACGGGACAGGCTGGGAACTGTCACATGAAAGTGGAGGCTGGTGTCCACAGGCAGAGCTCCTCCTTCCAAAAGCTTCGGTTCTGCTCTTCAAGCCTTTCGCCTGATTGGGCGAGGCCCCAGCAGATCGCCTGCTTTCCTTCCGGTCACCTGATGGGAGAAGTGTGTCCCCCCGCTCAGCCACACCAAGACCGGGGTGCTTGGGTCAGTAACAGGACATTACAGCCTGGCCAAGTGGACACATAAAAATATCACAAGGGTCTGCACTACTCGTTGAACAAATGAATGAGTGTGTGGCTGAGTGAAGGGCAGAACGCAACGGGAGGCGCACACACAGAATTCAGGAAGAGGAAGCCAAGTGCAGGCGAGGGGACTGGAGACGTTAAACACGGAGGGTCCTGAGGGCGACCCAGGAAGAGCCATCTCCGGGATGGAAAAGACACGAGACCAGAACTCAAATACCAGTCCTTCAAAAACGGCCTGCTGGTGGACAGCTACTTACCCTAAGATCACCCTGCCTTCAAATGTGGCCGGGAGAAAAGTGGACGATGGGGTGTCTGTCCTCCAACTCAGAGTCTAGTTGTAACGAGTCAGGTAACAATGAAAGAGCATCTGAAATCAGTGATGAGTTCTGGCCAACAGAAAGCAGCAGGCTGGCCCATCTGAGGGTGAGCGAGGTGCCAGCCCAGGAGGACAAGGGACGGGAGGAGCAGGGGCAGGAGAGAAAAACAGTCTGGAATTTTCCTTCAGATAATCAGTTTCCAAGGAAAGGAAGAAAAAGAGAATAAAAATTCAGGCTAGTCAAGAAAGCTTTTCTGAACGTGAGGGGGTCTGGTTGTTTTTTCTTGGGGGTACCACTGCCCGCCTCAAAGGAGTACGCACTCTCCCAGCGAGGAGCTCCCGGTCTCCCGGGCCTTGCCCAGTCGTGGGTGTAGAACGGTCAACAAACGCCTTTTCCAAATCCGCTTGCTTCTCATGTCGAGAAGTCAGAACCCTTCCCAGTCCATTCAGGACGCTCAGTGTTGCGCTTGTGCTCCTGTGTTAGGACCAGACCCCGGACGTCTGCATCTGGGTGGATACACGCCGCTCCCCTCCAGCAGGCGCCCAGAAGCAAGAGAGGCTGTGAGGAGGGGAGGTGGGTGGCGGGCACAGGGCAGGGGGAAAACCTTTCCCTGAATATGCTTTTGGACCACGGTGAATTCATTTCTCAAGATAAGGAACACTTTAGATAAATGAACACACAAGCAAACAAACTGACGCCCTCCCCACCCCTCAAAGAAACCAGATGTTTACGTGCAGGACGCACAGTGGGAATAAGTAATCAACAGATCGGTGTCCCCAGGGAAGCAGGAGGCTCACCTCCCCAGGTCCTGGCTCAGTGGCCTCGGGATATGGAAACACTGCCCTCACTGCTGGAAGCCCCTGGGGCCAGGCGGTCTGGTGTGGCAATCAGGAAGTCCCTGGGGACAGAATCCTGGTCTCTTGCTACTGTGCTGGGGAGGGGCAGAGCAGAGTGATGATGAACACAAACCCTGAATGGGAACGATGTGGAAGGAACCAGCACCAGCCTCGGACACCCCAGTCCCTCAACAGTGCTACTGAGACCATTGACTTCTTGCTTCCAGACTCCTCGGTCTTCATGCAGTGTTCTCCCAAATCTAGGTAAGGTCTGGGAGATCCTCACCTGCGGAGTGGTGGAGGCCATGACAAAGACGCAGGCAGCTGGCTCGAGTGGCTGGTTTAGCCTGCCTGTGGGAAGGCCAGGCAGAGCGGCTGACCAGGCTGGCACACACCGGCACCCCCCAAAGGGATCCCCACTCCTCTGACACACTAATCCCGAGAGCAAGCAGGAAGCCGGCTTTCTACGGAAGTAATGACATCACCCGTGTGTGACAGACAACTGCTCTCTGCAGGCATGACGCGAGCAGGAGAAGAGCAAAGGTGGGCACACACACCACCATGGTCACCCTGCCTACACCGAAGCCCCAGTGTTCCGACGGGCGCCGCGCACACCAACCTGGAGAGGGGTGGTTTGCCCTCGGCCTCCGCGGAGGCCGCAGGAGCAGCTCCCAGGCGAAGGTTCGGAATGAAGATCAGACACAGTGTAAGGGCCGCCTCGTCCCCGGAGAACAGTCTCAGGGACTACAAACCACCCCCCATACCCCTTCCCTGGTTTGTAATCCGCGTGAGTATCTGCACTGCTGGTGTTCCTACTCCTACACTATGAAGACTCACAGAAGACAAAATGTTTGTCTTCTATGACCCCGAACAATGTTCAGCTCAGTAAATATTCCTCATTCGTGTTATTAGGTCAACAAACCCAGCGCACCTCACATAGGGTGGGCAGCAGCAAGCAGGAGCCTCCCACGGTCAGGCGGCAGGGGGCCGAACACAACCCCTCAAGGTCCCAGCTCCCTGACCAGGGCAGTGGGGACACATCACCTGGCCTTCCAGGCCCAGTCCTGGCGGTGAGATCCCGCCACCCAGGCCAGGTGAGAAGAAAGGGCAGGACTGAAGGCAAGCGCAGCACGTGCCAAGGCCGGAGAGGAGGGCAGGCCCGGTCCCGGTAGGACCCGGGGAAGAAAACATGGGGCGGAGGAGAAGAAGGGGACCGCAGCAAGGAGCAGGAACCTCTGGGGCCCCCACGAGGCCGGCATGAGGCCAGAGCAACAAAGAACAGAATCTGAAGATCCTTCAATAAACTGACCAAAGTGGGTCCTTCAGGAAAAACACGGGCGACAGAAGACTTTTGCTCTCACTGGCCACGGCCTGCAAGCCAGACGGAAGCACGGGTCCTGGATGTCGCCGCACCCGCCGTACCAGCGCCCTCCCCTCCATGGG